>JAQMYF010000014.1:21760656-21770662 GCA_030014195.1 Neosilurus mollespiculum
CTTCGACGTATCGAGCACTGTTCTACGGAAAATCGACTCAAGATCGTATATATATATATATATATATATATATATATCCCTTAAGCTGAAGCAGGCCAGTCATGTTCCTTTCCTTTAGTTTATACGGAAGCCGTATCCACTTAAAGAGCCTCACTGCTATCTGCATCCTCGTGTTCTTAAAGTGTGCAGCGAAAATTATCCGCCAAAGCGAGTGTTCTTTCTAAATGCGCATTAAAATGCGATGCAATTTCCTTCTTTCGATTTACTGACGCCAGAAATAAGAGCGAGAAACTTTAACTGTGGGCTGAAACTCTTTAAGCACACGCACGGCTTTCTGCGCTCGCCTGTTCCTAATTTGAAACGCTGATGCGTGACTGCCGTATGTAAGAGGAGCCGGCGACGAGGGGATTATTCCACTTTCCTGAATTTGTGTAATGGCCGAGCGAGGCGCCGCTTTTACAAAACATGCTCTGCTGCGGCGTCAGATTTAAAGGAAGAAAATGAAACCCACCCGGCGTTCTTCTGAAACTCAGAATGCTCAGAGATCACAACCAAGGGCTTTTTTACACTGATGGACATCCCTGTCACCCAAAATCTGCAAATAATATATACTCCTCACCCACTCTCACTCATTTATTTACCGAACCGTTTAAGCCTACAGGGGTCGCGGGGAGGCTGGCGTCTATCTCAGCCAATACATTTACATTTATATTTAACGGCATTTGGCAGATGCCCTTATCCAGAACGAATTAGATTTATCATGTTTCATAGACCTGAGCAGTTAAGGGTTAAGGGCCTTGCTCAAGGGCCCACGAGTGGCAACTGGGCCCCAATTGGAGCTTGAACCCTAAACTTCAGGCCCGTAACCCAGAGCCCTAACCACTTAGCCACCACTGCCCCAATAGAAGGCGGGGTACACCCTGAAGAGCTTGCCAGACCATCGCAGGGCCAGTACAAACACACAACCATTTCGACTCACACTCACACCTAGGGGAGATTTGGAACAGCCAATTAGCCTAATGTGCATGTGTGTGTGTGTGTGTGTGTGTGTGTGTGTGTGTGTGTGTGTGTGTGTTTCCCTGCGATGACCTCGCAAGCTGTTCAGGGTGTACTCCGCCCTTGCACAGAGTTGGCTGGCTCTCCGTAGCCCTAACTAGGATTAAGCGACTTAGAAAATGAATGAATGAGCGACTGTTATTCTGCAGATCCTCACCACAGTGATCTCAGTGATGCCTTACGCATCTATAATATCTTATAACCAAACCTGCAGTGAAGGTTATTGATGTAATAACATGTTACAAACACTGAATATAATAACAGATATTACATGGGTTATAAACATCATTATCATGTGTATCATTCCTAATGAATGCTTTAGAACTTTAGAACCATTAGACATGCAAGTTTGATAGAAAGTGTGACACACACACACACACACACACACACACACACACACTCACAGAGATTCCTTTAAAAAAGCCCTTCGGCTGAACGTCTGCTCGTTTGTTAATGACACACACTCAGGGCGTCCATCGATCTTCCTCTGCCAGTAATTAATAGCGCACTCGTTAAAACGTTTGCATTGTGTCGTGAGTTAACAACTCTAAGTTAATGTGCAGGTGATTTGTCCTCCTGTATGTTTTAGATCACCGTTATTCGGCCTGCTGCAGTTTCCACCGTGCTCTTCAAGGACGATGTCTGATTTAATTAATGAGCGTTTAGACAAAAACACAATTATCAACATGCCTTAAGGATACGGCCGACATCTCGATACATCTCGCTAACTCACTTCAACCTGCTGCACAAACACCAGTAATAAATCTCAAACAACTCCGTCATCGCTTTCTTTTGCTGTGGTTTTCTTTTTTCTTTTTTCTCTTGGAGGACGTGTCTTATAATGGACATGCTCATGTTCTGAACTTTAATTGAGGGAATGACAAGAAAAAATAATAATTACAAACCAAAACTAGGGGAGCACTCATAGAGCGTATACGGTAGCGCCGCCCTACAGTAGGAATAATACTGTAATAAACAGGCCGCGTAGGATTCTGATTTTACTTACCCATGTGCACGTATTGTGGTGTGTTCTATAGAAAGAGGACGTGACCAAATAGGCAAAAAATAATAATAATTATAATAAAAATAAAAATAAAATAAAAATTCTCGTTTGAATGATTTACAACATTGCTTGGTTTTGACCTTTCAAGGTCACTAAAGGTCAAATGAACTGTTTCATTTAAAGTCCAAATATAGTGTCCTATTAGTGATCCATAGTAATCGATTTGGCAAAATGAGTCGGAAGTCGCAGAAAGAACTTTGGAGATACAGTCCAAAATACTCTACACACTGAAAAGCATAAAAATATCGATTTTCCTTTTTTTTCTCTGATTTGATAGATGGACTGCCGAAACTTATATAAAGTAACAAAACTGAGCATTTAGCAGACGGTTCTTCCTCTAAACTTGGCATAAAAGAACAAATATCCATAAACCAGCAAAATTAGATGTTTAGTTTCTCGTCACCGCCCGCATGTGATTTTGGCCCTGCATGAAAAAAGTTTGTCGCTCATCGCTGATGAAAAAAAAAAAAAACACGTCAACAATTTCGTCTGTCCTGCTTTTTTTTTTTGTTTAATCAAAGCGCCAAACTGGACAATTCGGAATTAAACGAACCCTGATGGGGTCGTTGTCAAGTGAGCGCCCTTCCACACGTAAGTTTAGCACCCCACATGCTGTGAACAGCGCTATCGAGGCTGCTTCTTGGATTCAGAACGAGGCTGGGTTGGCGGCGTGTTTACACACACGTACTTCACGGCCGCTTCTCAATCGGTAACCGTACCCAGTTGGAAATCATCGTGTGTATCTTGGTAGGCTGTTTATTCTTGAGCCTGAAGTTGGTACTGAGACAAATTCAAGTCACATACTACATGTAGTGGTTTGCGCTCTCCTGTTCTTAGATGGTGTTGTGTTCAGATTGTACCTGATAGTGAAAAGGGATGATACTGGATATCGGTTCAGTTCCCATATAAAAACCTGCTGAATTTCAGGGCCAGTGTAATCCCCCTGCTAATGAAGTTTTCATCCAATTCTATTTTCACTTCATGAAGATAAATTGAACACTTCGACGTATCTCTTTGTAAGTGTCTGTCTAAAGTGATGCCTGTCTGAAGTACCGTTACCTCGTGTTGTACTTTCTGCTCCTTAGAGCTGCTACAGATAATTGAAGTTTAATTTAAATTTAATTCTGACATCTTCTTTACTTCCTTTTCTCTTGAAATTATAGGAAATCATGTTCTCAAAAGACCTGCCGTGTTTAATGTCAAAGGTAAGCCATTGGTTGTTAAGGACATTTGAAGGATACTTTATCAGGACTGTCCCAAAACGTTTAATGCATTTTTCTCTGTTTTTCTTCAGAATGATTGACAGAATCCAGCAAACTTCAAGTGTTCATAACTTCGTCCTTTTTCAAGATATTTCCACAAACTTGGTCTCATTGTAAAGCTTATAGTCTCCTTTTCAACTCTGTCACCGACTCATTTTGCCAAATCAGGGTCACATATCTATCCGCACTCATTTCCAAGTTACTGGCGCTCTATCGCTAAATATTTTTGACCTTGCTCTGACTTTCACCTTTGACCTTCAAGTTCCAAAATCAAATCGTCTTGAATACAGGTAGGGTAGGGTCACCACCAAGTTTGGTGAAAATCTGTGGAGGGACGTGCTCAGGATTTTGTTCACAGAAAAACAAAACCTCTACCAAACTGTAATGAAAGGCAGTTAAAGTCAGCCGAGGAAACTTTACCTGGAGGAAACTTTTTTTTGCTGTGTGGGCGAATGTGCTAAGACTCTGCCACACATGCCACCTTTCTGTCTACGTTTTCATACAGTGCTGATTAAGTCTGGACTGTGATTGATCAGAAGGTGCTGATTAATATTCTGTACCAGCGGTTCTGACTGTAGCGCAGCTGCTAATCACATGTTTATATTAAGTTCTAATACATCATCGCTTCTAGCAAGCGCTCATTCAGAGGGACTCGTATGGAGAAAGGGGTCTCAACACTGCAGAACACGACACTAAATTTAAAGCATTATATTTACATTAAGTGAATTTTATAGCGCGCACTGGGAGCTAAATCTCAGTGCTACACCTTATTACCTGTTAAGACATTTCATTAGGAATCCTGTTCATGCGAATAAGTGTATTATTAAAAAGAAACCCAAAAATTATTAGCATCCTACACCGTACATGTGTGTTTATTTCACTGAACCTGCAGGTGAACAACAAGCACACCTGTATTTTAATCACGTATAGCATCACTGCACGCCTCATGTACGCATTAGTGAGCGGGAACGATGCAGGATCTCCAGGGCCTCCGACGAGGGAAATAGAGAAGTACGCAGCCTGAAACAATATCAACACTAAACGTGAAAGTCGACATAAAGCTAATGAAGCAGCGCGAGCAGCTTGCGGGGCGTAGCAGATCACTTCAAAGCTCCGAACAAACTCTTTCCTGAAGGTGAGGGAGAATAAAGTGGATCTGCTGGCAGGAAACACACTCAGCAAATGTTTAAAGAGCATTAATGCTATCATTTGGAGCCGGGTCTTAAAAATAGTTGAGAACAAACACGATGTGGTGATGATAGAGCGTTACTCCTGCAGATAACGCAAGGTTCTATGAATATGCAAATCAGAGCCCAACAGTTCAACTAATCTCTAAAACGCAGCTCTTTAGACCATACAAGAATCATTTCCAAACCAAACACAAAACCTTCATCAGACACCAAAACACAATTTATTAAAATTTACCAGAATCTAATTTGAAGTTTGCTGATTGTTCCCCTTGTGCTTGCGTGGGTTTCCTCCAGGTGCTCTGGTTTCCTCCCACAGTCCAAAAACATGCACAGTAGGCTGATCGGCTGTTCCGAATCAACCCCAGGTGTGAGAGTGAGTGTGAATGGTTGTGTGTGTGTGTGTGTGTTGCCCTGCGATGGTCTTGCGAGCTGTTCAGGGTGTACTCAGTCGGCTGAGATGGGCGCCAGCCTCCCCGCGACCCTAATTAGGATTAAGCAGCTTTGAGAATGAATGAATTAATAAATGAATGAAGTTACTACACAAATATCAACTAGCTGCATTAACGTGCTACACCAAGCCAATTAACTGACACGCTGAAATGTTTCGCATTCTGTTTACAGAATAAAACAATAAATTGTCCCATTTCTGAAAATCTAGATTTTAATCAAAGGAATAAAACACTATCACAACAACACTACGGCCATTCGACGCCCTGTGCTGGAATTAGCATTGCTGTTTACATTAATTTATTTATTTTAGCATATTCAGAGTCCACACCAGCACACATGGGCCTGAGTGAACATTTTACAGCTGCTGCAATGTTTTTTTTTTCTCCTACAACAGCAATAATTTCCCTCCACCTTTAATACGACCCGCGCAGAGCCCCATGCACCTTATTAGCAGGGAACAATTTGGCTGGCTGAGACACGGGTGGTAATTAAAATCATAATGTTTTATGGAAGGCCCACAGACAGCAGCTCTTCCAGATATCATTTGCCCTTTTGTCATGCACTCCTTCACTCCCTCCCTCCATCTCTCACTCCTATGCTCCCTCGCTCATTCCCCATTCTGCCCCGTTACTTATGCAGGTGTCGGACTCACATTTTGAATGGCACATGAATACTAATACGCCGTTGTAATAAGATCTTTGAAGTGTGCAACCCACAGCCACCGAATCATAATGCACAAATCCCCCTTTGAGCCTCGTCTCACCAGCAGGTTTTTTTTTTCTTCCCCTCGCTTTCTTTCCCACTTTCCTCTTTTCCCACCTTTTGTTCTCTGTCTCTCTTTTTCTGTTTCAGACTTCCTTTTTTTTCTTCACTGATGTTTTTCACCGTGCACGCTCTGTTTTGCTTAGATTCCCCCGTGCATCCTTCTTTAAAATCCATCTCTCTCTGAAGGCGAGCCAACTGACTCCATTATGTCTTATGGGACACCAGGAGTTTCCAAACAGCTCACAGAGACCGGCTTTCTGTGGGAAAGAAAAAGAAACAGGACCCACCGGGAGGCCATGAGATTACTGGGATAACATAAAAAAACCAAACAAAAGAAGCAGCAAAAAAAAAAAAAAAAAAAAAAACGCTGCTTGCAGGTTGGATGGGATGCAGGTCAGATTCCGACAACAGAATTCCCACCGAGTTCTGAATTACAACTAGAGATCTCCATATTACAGACCCAGAAATTCGATGATGTCATTGTCTGTCATTCAGTCATGTGAGTCTTCTCCTGTATGGGTGTGATGGAAACGTTCTCCACCCACAGTGTGTCCGGTTATGAAAGTTACTGACACGAGCTGTTGTTTGTTCTGTTGAACTTAATGTTACTGAAAAATAATCAAGGATGAAGGAGTGACTGGGCCTACTAGACACGCAACCTGGCCACTAGGGGGCGCATGAATGAGGAAGTGAGTTACACCGTCGCTCTCGATGGGAAGTTTGGATCATTTTATTGACTTGAATCTCCTTCAGTTAAATGTTAGCTTCCTCGTCAGGGCTGAACCAGAAAAACGGAAAATGAGTCTACAAAAGCAACACAATCTGATGCTCAGTTTTCGCATTAACAGCAAAAACTGATGTATGTTTTTAATAAATCAAAACACGTGTCATTGATTAGTTTCGACTAATTAATTGGTTATTTTTTTGTTTGTTTGTTTGTTTTTTTTGTTTTTTTTTTATAAATTGCT
This sequence comes from Neosilurus mollespiculum, assembly GCA_030014195.1. Lineage (NCBI taxonomy): Eukaryota > Metazoa > Chordata > Actinopteri > Siluriformes > Plotosidae > Neosilurus > Neosilurus mollespiculum. Next base: position 21,767,411 of record JAQMYF010000014.1, read on the forward strand.
TTACAGGGTGGCACAGTGACGCAGTGGTTAACACGTCCACCTCACAGCAAGAACGTCCTGGGTCTGAGTCCCGGACTCGGCGAGGTCGCATCTGTGTGGAGTTTGCATTTTCTCCATATGCTGGGTTTCCTCTGCGTACTGTGGTTTCTTCCCACAATCCAGAAACATGCACATTAGGCTAATTAGCTGTTCCGAATCACTCCTGAGTGCGAGTGTGCACTTTAGCCCAGTAATGGACTAGTGAGCTATTCAGTGTGAGCCCTGCCTTTGCCTACAGATGGCTGAGGTAGGCTCTGACTTCCCCGTGACATTCGTTCAGTGAATCATTGAATATGTTGTCGGTGAAGCGGCACTGGTTTTAATTAAAGCTGCTGTATCTATAAAATCTTACCGTCGGATTATATTTATATTTCTGACAAAGATGAATGTTGAAATAGATTAAAAAGACATTTGTAAAGAATCAGAGCTTCGAGGGGCCAAATTCATCCGCTCTACACAAACAAACACCGAGTCCGTTTTTTTTTAAGGGTGAAATATTTATCTTCATTTTAAACGTGCGGATCCGGGTGTGTTTTTAAGGCCTGGTGTGTATAAGATCAGGGCGAGTGAACAGACTGATTAATGCTCATAAATCGCCTTGACCATTATTTTAACTATGCCTTTGTTTTTGTTGTCCTGCGGATTTGTTTTCCTTCATTAATAACAACTGCCATGGGACAGAAACTACTAAAACCTGATGTTGAACAAACGCACAAGGACTCACACACAGTTTGGAGAAACAAAAAAAAAAAAAGGAAAGTGGAGAGAAAATGTCCAGCGTAATGTACTCCCTCAAGGGAGCAGTGGGCTTCACTAAAGAGGTCTCCATTTTATTACGCACGGCTCCGTCTCGCTCGCTCGCTCACTCTCAGACTGATGAAATGGCCCATTGATCAGGAGAAGAGTTATCGATCCATACTTTAGGAAAGAAACAATCACCTGACACCCAACAGCAGACATGCAACATGACACTAACAGCCTCGGCTTGAATAAACCCAAAGCTTCTCCCTGTGTTTATACGATTTCTGTGGAATACAAATGTATTAAAAACCTACATCAACGTCTTCTAACACCAACACAGCCTGGAATTCTGTCTACCTTTAAATCGGGGGGTGGTCAGTCTGTAAGGGGAAATGACATCACTCTTATTTATTATACATGCATTTAATCATTCGTTCATTTTCTATGCCGCTTAATCCTAATTCGGGTCGCGGGAGGCTGGCACCCATCTCAGCCAACCCTGGACAGCTCACCAGGTCATCGCCGGGCAACGCACACTACCATTTACACTCACTCACACCTAGGGGAGATTTGGAACAGCCATATAGCCTACTGTGCATGTTTTTGGACTGTGGGAAGAAACCAGAGTACCCGGAGGATACCGACACAAGCAAGAGAAGAACATGCAAACTCCACACACAAACGCCCTCGCTGAGACAAGGACTCGAACCCAGGGCCTTCTTGCTGTGAGGCAGAAAGCTAACCGCTACACCACTGTGCCGCCCTGGAGAAATTCAATTACCTAATAAATATTTCATGCTTACTGGTTCAGAATCCCGACTTTCCTCAATAACCCCTGAATAAATGTAACTTTTTGAATCTGAATGTAAAGCCTGTGTACGCGTGCTCCCGGAACCCTGCTGGAGAAGGGCGCTATCCGAGGGCAGGAGCTAGCCGGAAAGTGCACGGTAAGCTAGAGGGAGAAATAAGATGAGCTTTTAGTGCAAACCCTTTAATCCTATTGATCCTAAATCCCGAGTCCCGAGTGAGGTTCTTACGCCACTCCGAGGGGCGACGGTACTGTGTGTGATATCAGCAAACTGCACCTCTCACCATCCTTTCCATCACTTCCTGCCATGGCTGTCTCTTCGTCCACATCCACTTCAACAGCTCCGTCAACCACACAAAGCCTGCCTTCGCTAGAGAAAAACACACACACACACACACACACTCGGATCTTCCCACTCTTCCAGTCGATGCCCAGACTCCAGGGACACTAAATAGCCACGGCAGGAAGATGTTTTTCTCCCAGCGACTGAGCAAACAGTCGCGAATCCATAACGGGAACGAGTGTTAATGAGTTCAGTTCAGCTTTAATGTGCTGCAATCTCGATCCAGTCCGTCTCCATCACGTAAACATTAACTTCTTCACCTTATCTACCAGGTTTTCATTAACCTGACTAGCATTTAAGAGCGTGATGCTATTCAGTGCCTCAAAAGATCACATGACCTCCTGTAAAGCTAGTCATCGATGAAAGAAGTTAAATGTACAAGCGAAAGTGATGATCTTGTGTCCTTTTCATCATTCTGGTGTCAGTCATGAAGAGGTCAGAACAGCAGGGTCGAAGCTCATTTCTCCTCTTTTAGAGTCAGGATAAAACATGCACCGAAATATACACGCTGGCCTAGTGGCTTATTTTCTCCCTGCGCTTGCATGGGTTCCCTCTGTATACTCTGGTTTCCCCCAATAGTCCAAAGACATATAGATTACATCACCACAATCATAGCAACCAAAATCCCAACATGTTACATTATAGACAAAACTGCTCCCTACACATTACATCACAGCCAAACACCCTACATTTTGCCTCATAGCCCAAGCCCCTTCCTTAACTTAACAAAAAACCCACCTGACATGTTACATCATAGCCAAAACCCCACCATACACATAACATTATAGCCAAAACCCCACCATATACATAATATTATAGCCAAAACTCCACCGTAAACATAACATTATAGTCAAAACTCCCCCATACACATAACATTATAGTCAAAACTCCCCCATACACATAACATTATAGCAAAACTCCACTTTATACATAACATTATAGCCAAAACCCCACCATATACATAATATTATAGCCAAAACTCCACCATACACATAACATTATAGCAAAACTCCACTTTACACATAACATTATAGACAAAACTCCACCATACACATAACATTATAGCCAAAACTCCACCATACACATAACATTATAGACAAAACTCCACCATACACATAACATTATAGCCAAAACTCCACCATACACATAACATTATAGACAAAACTCCACCATACACATAACATTATAGCCAAAACTCCACCATACACATAACAGTATAGCCAAATCCCCACCATATACATAATATTATAGCCAAAACTCCACCATAAACATAACATTATAGACAAAACTCCACCATACACATAACATTATAGCCAAAACT
>JAQMYF010000014.1:21805772-21820110 GCA_030014195.1 Neosilurus mollespiculum
ATTCCTCCCTAATTTAATTTTACTATGTAAAGCTGCTTTGTGACAATGTCAATTATAAAAAGCGCTATACAAATAAACTGACTTGACTTGACAAGATCATCAAGATTTGATCCCAAGACCTCCCATGCTCATCACGATTCTCCCAAATTGTGGAGAGCGAGAGCATCGTGGCCCCAGTGTAAACCCAGGTTTAGGGAACCTGAGAGGCACTTATAGAGTGCAAGGCAAAAACAAAAAAACAAAAAAAACAAATGGATGACGGTGACAAGTGCATTGAATAACCTACAAAACTCCAGCAAAGATTGCAGGTTTTTAGAACTTGCCATAGTTATAATGAAATGTCTCCATCTTGAGGGAATCTGATTTTGTTCCATGTTAAACAATAGAGGTTTTTTAGGACATGTTTTGTTTGTTTTTTTTTTTTCTTCAAAATGTAATGGTTTGTTGCATAAACCACACCCTACTGTTAAAATATTAAAAATGATTGAAATCCATGTACAACTGTTTGAGTTATGCTGCACACACACAAATTAATTAACAAAGCAACAAACACACACAGGGTAAGTGATCATGTTCAGGCGGAGGTTATAATAAGGGATTTATTTATTTATTTTGGCTTCTGAAAAGTAAAGGAAATGTAAACTTGAAGTCTGGATTACTTTTGAGGGTTTTTTTTTTTTTTTACAGTACTGTGCATACACACCTTCCTGCTAAGATTCATTTCATCATGTTGAAATTCTGTTTCCAAAACAAAATGATGGTCCTTATGTGGGACAGTAGTATAGAAAGGCAAAAAATAAAGACCTACAGGATCTATATGTCACCCCCTAGTGGGCATCTGATAAACATTTGGTGCATACGAAAAAATGGGTATTGGAAAATTCCATACACAAATCAAAAACACCCCAAAATAAATAAATAAATACAATTAAATAATTAAAAGAGGCAGTGGTGGCCTGGTGGTAGGGTGCTAACTTATTGCTCCGAAGTTCAGGGGTTCAAGCCCCACTATCACCGGGTTGTCACTGCTGTCCCCCTAGTGCCGCTAACTGGGTTATCAAAGGTCGGCCGTGTCTCTCACTGTCTGTGCTGAGAGGAATGTAAAAGAACCGTTGCTGATTTTTGTAGAGTAGCTGCATCGCCGTCAGCGTGTTTCTGCCCTGCGATAGTCTGGTGAGCTGTTCAGGGTGTACCCTGCCCTCACCCAGAGTCGGCTGTGATGGGCGCCAACCTCCCCGTGACCCTAATTAGGATAAAGTGCTTGAGAAAATGAATGAAATCATTTAAACCCAATCATGCATAACTCGAATTACAAGGGACAAGGCCTCAAACCCATCGATGCTTTAATATATTATTTCATGCAATTACAACACTATAGCTCTTGATGGAAGTCATTCATTTATTTATTTTCTAAGCCGCTTAATCCTAATTAGGGCCGCGGGGAGGCTGGTGCCCATCTCAGCCGACTCTGGGCGAGAGCAGGGTACACCCTGAACAGCTTGCCAGGCCATCACAGGGCAGAAACACACGCACAACCATTCACACTCACACTCACACCTAGGGGTGATTTGGAACAGCCAATCAGCCCACTGTGCATGTTTCTGGACTGTGGGAGAAAACCAGAGTACCCGGAGGAAACCCACACGAGCACAGAGAGAACATGCGACCTCCACACAGAAACGCCCCGAGTCCGGGAATCGAACCCAGGACCTTCTTGCTGTGAGGTGGACGAGCTAACCACTGTGCCAGTGTGCCGCCCTTGATGGAAGTGATATATCAAAAATTGTAATCAGTTCGATAAACCTACTCTTCTCCTGGTGAGCCCCCCACTTCCCAAAATCCTAGATCCACCCCTGGACATCTCAGAGAACCCTTGTTTTTATCTGGAGAGCAGCTCTGTGCTTGTTATATATACACTGATTGATTATATATACATGCATACGTATATAAATATATATATATATATATATATATATACATCAGGAGAGGATTAGTTTTGTCTCTTGAAGAGTCGGTTGGTTACTATGGTGATGGAGGTCTTTTAGTGTTTATGTAAGACGGGTTTAAAGCTGTTATTTATTTATAGTGTACCGCATTTTAAAATTTTCTTTTTTGAGCACGTCTTTGAATTTAATTCAAGGCTGTGAAATTTTTCACATTATTTTTTATGAATAATATTCTGAAACATTGGGCCTTATTCAGAATTAATTAGTACAAACTACCCTCATCAGCCTTAACATCAAAAGCACTGACAGGTGAAGTGAATAACATTAATTATCTTGTTACTGCGGCACCTGCCAAGGGGCTCGTAAGGATAAGAGTGATGTAGATAAACGCTTGCGATGGTTAGACGACGGGATCAGAACATCTCCAGAATGTTGGCTGTTTCTGGGACACGGTGAATGGTACTCATCAAAAGTGATTCAACTAATCAAAGGAAGGGCAACCGCTGAACTGGCGACAGGGTCACGGGCACTCCAGGCTCACTGCCGCGTGTGTGGAGTGGCGGCTCGTCCATCTGCTCGGATCCCAGAGAAGAGCTACTGGAGCACAAACTGCTCAAGCCGTTACTGCTGGATTGTAGGTGGGATAAATGGTACAGCTGTGTATATGGAAGGAAAGGTCCTGGTTTAAGTTCTGGTTTAGTGTTCTGATTTGATTTATTAAAATCTCCCATGTGTAGTTCAGGGCTGTGAGGTTGCCAGATTTTTCTGGAAATACAAGCGGAGAGGTGTTTTAAAACCATCAAGTCTTTTTGCTTGTTGTGTATAGCTACTGTAAAAAAGTATAATGTACAAAATTCAACACTGGCCAGAAGTGCACCGGGTTTTGGAAAACTTACAGTTAATGTCTGTACAGAGAAAAAGTGTCAGCACACGTTCCCCCTGAGCTTGTGTGGGTTTCCTCCAGGTACTCCGGTTTCCTCCCACAGTCCAAAAACATGTACATTCGGCTAATTGGCTGTTCCAAATCGCCCCTAGATGTGAGTGTGAATGATTGTGTGTGTGTGTGTGTGTGTGTGTGTGTTTGTCCTGTGGTGGAGAGACCCTAGTACAGGGGTGTTCAATCTTTTGAGGGCCGGTGTGGGTGCAAGTTTTCTTTTCAGCCAAGAAGTAGCCACACCTTCCACCTGTTTCAATCACTGATTTAATTAAAAATAAATAAATAAATAAATAAAGGGAAAAAGACTAGAATGCACATCAGTGCTTCAATTTGAAGCCAGGTGGCAGCCACCTTGCTTTAGGATCTCAAAATGGAGCCGTTAAAATGTTCTAAAATGAAATGTACACCTTGGATGTAAGTATTTCCATTTTCTTCACCTTTTTGTATGTTATTTGAGTAAAACTTATTACACATTATAACATTAAACTGGTCTCACCAAGATGGCACCAGACTGGCTTCAGGTTTTGCCACATGCACACAATAGAATACACGCTCCAATCACTTTCTGAGATCAGTGGCTCACACAGGTGGAAGGTGTGGCTACTGGATGGTTGAAGTGAAAACTGCCCTGCCCTAGTAGGGTGAAGTGAATGAATGTGTTTGTTTCTCAGCATCTGATAACTCGTGAACTTGATTAATGTCCACATCTAGTCATCTTTATATGATGGGAAGAGCTTGCAAATGACCGGACTGAATGGAGAGCCGCCATTCGCCAAGGACTGTGAACACATCATGCGTTGGGAATGTAGGAGGAATCCTCCTCATCCACTTAGTTCCATCACACGCTCACAACTTTACTCATGACCATTGGTGCTTTGCTGTGTCTGCACAAGACCCACAGCGGCTAAATGAGCCCCTTCGAGCAACAGTGGACTGAGATCATTTTTTGTGAATTTTCAGGAAAGCGCTTTAAAGTTTTAAGGCTATAAAAAAATCGGTATGATTCATATTTCAGTGCCTTCAGTCTCACTGAATTCTTCTCCTCGACACCTTTTTCTGCCTAAATCGCTGTGTTGATGGGACTTTGGCATTTTACCAAAAATTGAAATTTTGGACTTAGATGAACCGCAACAAACCCGGGTTGAAATTGTATTTTTCAGTGCAACCGTGGTCTCAGTCCAAATATCCAGGAAATGTAGCAATAATAAAAAAAATAATGAATAGCAATCAGTTTAACCCTGACGAGGAGATGCAGTGGTGTCCGAGCTAAATTAATACTTACTTTCCGAGTCCTCTATTACCTGAAGAACCTCTTTTTCAGGTATGTTTTTCCTAGATGTAGAGGCTTCACACATGGGTGCCGCCATCTTGGATTTTGGACTTGGCCCACTGTTGCTACGAGCCATAGTGAAGTGGTCCAAAACTGGATTTAGATCAGGGCTCATCTGAAAGATTTCACTTTTCTCTATTCATTTCTGTACTGAACTCAAAATTCACAAAAAAGGACTGAGCCCACTGTTGCTCCAAGGGACTCACATATACAAATATATACACACAATGCTGTTGAGAGAAAATATAGATGCAATTTCCTCCGATAAGAACATTGGAGTCTCTAAAGGTTACGGTGGCACTTACAAGGAGGGAACCTTGAAGGAATCAGAAACACTGTGGGGTCCAAGAAGGACATATCTTCCTCTTCTTCTGGCCATCACTGGAAATTAGTTTTATATGAGTACTATAATGGTGGTGCCGTGCCCTGCAGTAACCCCCTGGTTGAGGTTTAAATTATTCTCGAGGTTTTACAGCATAGCGTTCGCTCCACAGCTCAGTTTTTTCAGCATTCAGAAATGTGGTTAAGGAGAAAAAAAAAGAAAGTCCCTGCCTCTTTATTATACCACTGCTTATTTTCATTAATCCCTCTGGGCCACTTTTTTCCAGGCTTGGATATTCACATCAGGTCGACTTTGTGCATTTCTTTCCCACTGCCCAAGGCAAGCCACTGGCAACACTTCACAGGAAATCAACAATCAGAACGAATTTCCTGCTTAATTATTTGATGTGAGGCAGCGAGGGGACGAACAGGCGAACTTTCACGACTCTGCCGAGAAAAGGGGCTGCGATCACCTCCAACGCCGAGACTCTGTACTACTTTAAACGTTAATATCTTTTGAACATTGACTTCTTTTGAATATGTTATGCCAACTGAATAGAAAACACGCTTTCCTTAATTTATGGCTCCTCCGAAATCCCTACAGCATGCCAAGTTGTGCAAAATGAAAAAAAGTAAAAGGCATCCAGCCTCTGCTTGTTATTGATGATATTTTAACAAGTGCCTTTTGCCCTGTTAGAAGAATATCAGTAACATATTTGAGACGGGTGTAAAGATGGACAGAGGCTTGGATGGAAGAATAAGTGACATTCCACCCAGTCCTGGGATGTTCTATGTCGTCCCTGATGTTGACGGAATGAGCTTCTTCAAAGCAAACAGCATCTCCTTCCCAGCATTCCACACTGTCTTTACAGAGCAACTTCTTGTTAGTTTTAATGAGGATTTTTTTTTTTTTTTTTTAAGAAAGTGGAGGCACCGGACAAATCCCCATGTGATTAAACCTGGCTTTACGTCATACGCAGGCTACAAATTGGACATGGGGAAAAAAAGGAGCCCTTTGGCTGAGAGCTGGGCGGCTCAGTGGTGTAATGATATGAAGGATTGCCTAACAGTAAGAAGGTCCTGGGTTCGAGTCCCGGGCTGAGCGAGGGTGTTTCTGTGTGGAGTTTGCATGTTCTCTTTTTGCTTGCATGGGTTTCCTCTGGGTACTCTGGTTTCCTTTGACAGTCCAATAACATGCACAGTAGGCTAATTGGCTGTTCCAAATTGCCCAAATTGGTGTGCGTGTGAGTGCGAATGGTTGCATTGTTGTAGTGAGCATTATAACAACATTCTCCCAAAAGGGAAGATCAAACTCAGAACATGTATAGAAATGCTGAAGCCGGCTCTTACATTAACACGACGCCTATTCCGTGGAAAGCAACAACATCTGAATCAAACAACTTCATATAGGAACATTCATTTATTCATTCATTTCCTAAGCCGCTTAATCCTGATTAGGTTCGTGGAGACGCTGGCGCCCATCTCAGCCGACTCTGGGCGAGGGCGGGGGACATCCTGAACAGCTCGCCAGGCCATTGCAGGGCAACACACACAACCATTCACACTCACACCTAGGGGCGATTTGGAACAGCCAATCAGCTTACTGTGCATGTTTCTGGACTGTTGGAGGAAACCCATGGAAGAACATGAGAGAACATGTAAACTCCACACAGACATGACCCGAGCCCCAGAACCGAACCCAGGACCTTATTGCTTTGAGGCGGACGTGCTAACCACCGCGCCACCGTGACGCCCCTCTGTTAAGAATTAAACAGACCTCAGGGAAGAAACCATCATAAGCACCTAGTTGGTGGGTCTCCCTTCTAACGCAACCAGTGATGGTTAAAAACCAGAAAAGACAAATTAAATCGGATCTTGATGGTTTATTTCTCTACTGTAAAATATGGATGCCGCCGCCTGCTCCAAGTAATGGTGACAAACTACAACTGTCCGTCATTCTGACTCAAGCACTATCCAACTGGAATAATGTTTTTTTTTGTTTGTTTTTGTTTTTTAATTAATCCTGAGACAGCCGCCCGATCAGATGACGCCGTTCCTGCGTGTTATATAATAATCGTTTATAATTGTGGGTGAATCTGACATGGAGGAGACACGGTATCACACAGTCTGGACACGTAGCATTCGCCAAAGTTTTGAGTTATGAGTTTATTAGAAACACGTGCATGAATAAACACCAAAAATCACAAAGAAGCCTTTCCTCTTAGTGTAGGTTGGAAGTTTTATGTACAGGAGTTAAAGAAATGAAGAGATGATGGAAACAGGCTTTTAGAATAAATGATGACTAAGAGAGTGAGTGTTCCAGTCAACTGAGCAACATGAAAAATCCCCGAGGTGTCTCAGGGGACGGAGATGGATGAGGAGCATCAGTCAGCTCTCTGAGGGCATTTGCTTTATTTTTTCTCCGTAGCTCTTTGAGTGAATCTCCCAGTGCATCCAGAGTAAGGACGTGATGTCACAGTGCACTGTTCTGGGTAGAAATTAGTAATTACTGTAGTGCTGTTCAGGTCTGGATTGTGATTGGTCAGAAGATGTTGATTGATTTATTATAATAGCAGCTCTGGCAATTGTGCAGCTTCCAGCTTCTCAGGTTTATATTAAAGCACTCACTCTATATGACATTGTTATCGTTGCTATAGTGACAACAACTTTGATTTATTACAACATTTATGGAAGGAGTTTCCAGTGTCAGGCTGCACGGTGGCGCAGTGGTTAGCACGTTCGCCACACAACAAGAAGGTCCTGGGCTGGCGCCCCTCTCTGCCGACTCTGGGCGAGGGTGGGGTACACCCTGGACAGCTCGCCAGGCCATCACAGGGCCAACACTCACACACAACCATTCACACTCACAAGCACAGGGAGAACATGCAAACTCCACACAGAAAAATCCTGAGCCCGAGAATCGAACCCAGGACCTTCTTGCTATTGCTGTGAGGCGGATGTGATAACAACTGCGCCACCGTGCCGCTATGTAAACTGTGATATTTTATTTTTTTAATTATGATTAAAAAACAATTATTATTTTTCCTGCTCTAAAAACTTTTAATTGCAATTTAAAAAAATATATATATTATTATTGCAATCTGAACTTTTAGGCCTCATCGTGAGAAATCACAACAGAACATTTTCTGGAGGACGCATAAAGCCTCGACTCGAGACAGAACAGCAAATAAATAAATGAATAAAAGAACAACCTTCAGGCATCGACACGTATCTAATGTGTCATACATACAGGGTTCTGAAACACGCGGCAGGAGGCGTGAACGCATGAACGCAAAACATTCCAGCGTGCAGCATTTCATCTTTCCGATTATTCTGTTCAATTACTTTTTCACACAATGTCATGCATGGCGTACAAACGTAAAACTTAAAATAATAATAAAAAAGTCAGCATGGACTAAGAAAAACGTAGAGAGAGAAAAAGAGAGAGAAAAAAGAAAAGAAAGAGAGAGCGAGACGGTGAGAGGTGAGAATACTGATGAGTTTGTTTGGAGCCCAGCTGTGTGTTTTCTCTCCACTCTTGAAATCCATTAGAAATCAGCTGAAGGGGGTCAGAGTTCCGCTTCAGCCTCAATAGATGGGCAGCGTGGGGCGATGGCGTCCACCTCCAGCTCATTTTCTCCCCCTCTGAGCCACTGCAAGGCAATCACACACACACACACACACACACACACGCACACCCTTGCACACCGAGCGTCAGGACTGCACCAAACACAAGGCAGTCTTTTTCTCTGTTTTCTGTGCTGTGACTCTTGACGCTGATCGCCAACTTACACAGCATTGCACATTTAAACTCACACACTGTACTCTGCCTTCATGCTCATAATCACTCACATCGCCCACATATTCGCTCTTGCTAGCCTGTACTGTGTAGGAGATTAGCAATACACACACACACACACACACACACACACACACACACATGAGGAACCAGCGACCTTTTAATCAGAGGTTGTTTATGACAGGATGTGATGAAACCATGTTTTTGTTTTTTTTTTTCTTTTCTGTTCATTTATTTTCTAAGCTGCGTATTCCTAATTAGGGTCACGGGGAGGCTGGCGCCCATCTCAGCCGACTCTGGGCGAGAGCAGGGTACACCCTGAACAGCACGCCAGACCATTGCTGGGCCAAAACACACAACCATTCACACTCACTCTCACACCTAGGGTCGATTTGGACCAGCCATTCAGCCTGCATGTTTTTGGACTGTGGGAGGAAACCGGAGTACACCAATGAAACCAACGCAAGCACGGGGTCCACAGAGAGCCCAGGAGTCAAACCCAGGGCCTTCTTGTTGTGAGGCGAACGTGCTAACCACTGCGCCACCGCCCCCATTTCCATTAAACAAAAAGTAAACTGTATTTTTTATGGTGTCGTACTGCAGGTGATTCGTGTGTGTCTCCGAAACCACGTCTCCGTGTTGTAGTGATCACCCACATGAAAGTCCATCAGCTCTGGGTACTCCGGTTTCCTCCCACAGTCCAAAAACATGCAGGCTGAATGGTTGTTCCAAATCACCCCTAGGTGTGAGTGTGAGTGTGAATGGTTGTGTGCGTTGGTCCTGCGATGGCCTGGCGAGCTGTTCAGGGTGTACCCCACCCTCGCCCAGAGTTAGCTGAGATAGGCTCCACCCTCCTCGCGACCCTAATTAGGATTAAGTGGCTTAGAAAAGGAATGAATGAATGGACGGATGTTACTTACTGCTTTTAAATTAATTGTAAGGATGTAATATATATATATATATATTTTTTTTTTTTTTTTCTCACCTCCATGCCCTTTGCTCAGTCAGCCACTTAAACGACTGCTTTCTGGCTGGCCCAGCCCCGCTACACTCCTGGCACTAAATCTGGTATGGTGTCAGGGGCAGCAGTTGGTGCGGCAGATGACCAACAGGTGAGTCCTCCTTGACCCCACATGGGCAACTCCACCAGTTCAGTCTGTGTTTTTCATCCATGTTGTTCCCGAGGCAGAAGCAAGGACCTTCTACCATCGCTTCACTTCCCACGGATACCGTACACTGACACAACGGCACAGTGACGCCACTTAACTTTCTCTGTTCCATCTGTGGAGTGAGTTGTTTTCCTTCTTTAGTTTGACTGTTTCTGTTCATTGATTGATTGAGTGATGATTGGGGGTTGTAGAGAATTTTTAGATTCCTCCCTAATTTAATTTTACTATGTAAAGCTGCTTTGTGACAATGTCAATTGTAAAAAGCGCTATACAAATAAACTGACTTGACTTGACTTGACTTGATTGGTCCGTTCAGGGGAAGATTAGTGAAAGATCCGTACTGGGATCATTTCAGGAAACCAGGACCTCGAGCAGACTTTTCTATTTTGTTTTCTAAAAACTGTAAAAAGTGAGAAGGATTAGAGCAGGGATGTCCAGTCTTATCCATAAACGGCAGGCGTGGGTGCAGGTTTTCGCTTCAACCAAGTGGGAGCCACACCTTCCACCTGTGTGAACCACTGATCTCAGAACGCGACTGGATCGTGTATCCAATTGTTTGCACGTGGCAAAACCTGAAGCCAGACTGACGCCATCATGGTGAGACCACTTTACTGTTAAAAGTTATAAAGAAATAGCATACAAAAGAAAAAAAAAGAAAAAAGATCCTACAGCACTTAAAATGTGTCTGGATTTTTTTAAAAAATCATTTAAAAAGCTGTTGTGTTGTGTGTAGTAGGAGTATGATGTGATACTGTATGAATCCAGCAGATCTTTAATCACGAAATGGATTCTGAAACCCTGAGACACAGCGAAGTGTACTGTATCTGATAAATTAAAACCTCCTGATGGCACACGCAGACTTCTGCACCTGACTGTAGATGAAAACACCAGGTGTGTGACGGATATGGGAAACAATATGTGTTTAGCAGAATCTCAATGAGGTGTTAGCGATGGCGTGGTGTTCTTTAATCTCCCGTAAACTGTGGTCCCCTGTTGAGTGAAGCGATCTAGCTGTGCTGCACCATCAGGGGGTGTGGCAGTGGCGGCGATGGTGGTAGTGGTGGTGGTGGTGTTGGTTTGGGGTCCATAGTGAGTCTTGGATGCCCCCTCCTGGGGCAGAAAACAACAGCGGTGAACATTATGAAGAGGGGCGTTTAGGGGACATTGGAGACATAATTGACACACCTGTGCACGAAACCCAGAGGGAGCGAGTGGCTCCTGACAGAACATCAGCTCACGGGTCACAGGAAGTGTCAGCGATGTGACAGCTAGCCGGGGAAAACATGTGCTCCTTTTAAAAGCTAAGATGCGCAAGGTGAGACTCGAGCACACTTCAGAGAGAGTAGCATCGGCTTCAAAGTGACTTACAGCGCTTATAGGTATAAAATGTGTGATTAGTATGCGGCGTTGGGTTCGGTTAATCCAGCAGCTGTAGCCGAGAGACTCTCGTGGGAAACTCATACATTAAAATTGAAATGTAAACTCATACAATCTTTTTTCTTTTGCTTATTTGTCTGGATGTTTTACGAGCTGGTGTTGCTTGATGTGCAGCCATTTCCTGTAACACCGACTCGGAGAGAACGTCCAGCTGTACCATGAATATTAATTTTCATGCACAATCATACACTGTATGATTCAAGGGTAAAAGGCTACCCATCACACCCGTAACTCCATGTTGAGTGTCTTATTTCACATTTATACTTTCTGTATTTCTACTATAATAAACTCTAGTCTTCAGGAAAGGATTTCCACTAGATTTGGGGAGCAGCTGTGAAGATTTTGGAGCATCGCTATGGGAATTTTGGACATGGCTGTGGGGATTTTTAGGGTGTAGTTGTAGGGATTTGGGGATGTAACCGTGATGATCTAGGGGTATAGCTGTGTGGAGTTGGGGGTGTGGCTGTGGGGATTTTTAGGGTGTAGTTGTAGGGATTTGGGGATGTAACTGTGATGATCTAGGGGTATAGCTGTGTGGAGTTGGGGGTGTGGCTGTGTGGAATTTATGGTGTGGCTGGGAGTACTTGGGGGCTTGGCTGTGGGGATATGGGGAAGTGATGGTGGGGATTCCGCGGCATGGCTGAGGGAATTATGCACATTACGTGATGCAGGGTAACAGCTCAGGAAGATTCATCATTTCATTCATTCATTTTCTAGGCGGCTTAATTCTAATTAGGGTCGCGGGGAGGCTGGCGACCATCTTGGACGGGTACACCCTGAACAGCTCACCAGGCCATCGCAGGGCCAACACACACAACCATTTACACTCACACTCACATCAAGGGATGATTTGGAACCGCCAGTCAGCCTACTGTGGGAGGAAACCAGAGTACCTGGTGGAAACCCACACAAGCACGGGGAGAACATGCAAACTCCACACAGAAACGCCCTCACCGAGCCGGGAGTTGAACCCAGGACCTTCATGCTGTCAGGCGGACGTGGTAACCACTGCGCCACCGTGCCACTATCATGTGTGGATAAAAAAAGAGAAGCGCTTCCTTTAAAAGTGATGGACTGATTCTTTTTTCCGTTCCCTGACTGGCCCCGGGTCTGTGTGGGACGGTAGTGTGGGGTCTTGTTTAACCCGATCAGGAGATGAGTCGAGCCACTCGGGGTGAAATTTCCATGAACGGGTCACAGAATGTTTCTGCAACGCGGTGAACCACTTCTTACCACTTGTGTTTCACACCAAACCTGTGACATCATCAAAGTTTTTATCGTTTACTGCATCATTCAGTGAAATACCTAAAATTCTGGAGTGATGGACGCAGTGTGTGTGCAGCGTGAAGTTTATATTAAATGATTCTGTATAGACAGAACTAAATAAATAAGTAAAAACAGAGGATTGTCTTTGGGTCTAAATGAGAGTTAATTTAGCGTCCGTGATCATTCCTCTGCGTGCCAGTTTATCGATGGTGGTGCGGCGTCAGCAGGTCGAGGAAATCATTTCCTCCTCATTTGCACTACTTTTAAAGGTGACTTCATCATTAGTGGGCTGAAAAACGGCATGCCCCTCGGCAGCAAATGATTAGCACTAAATGAATCCCAAAAGGTTCCTCCAGCCAAGCGGCACAAAAAGCAGAGAGAAGCGACGGGGCCAAGATGCCACCAGATATATTTATTTATTTATTTATTTATTTATTATTGCTTTAACACGCCATCATTTCCTGCTTCACTGATCTATCACTAAACAGCTGCGGTGTCGCAGGCAGAACGAGGCACAGTGCTGGGAAGGAAAAATAAATAAATAACACCAGAAAAAATAAAGGCAGGATCATAACAGGTCACAGGTGATAGCGGGATATGAGAGAGAGAGGTGCATGATGGGAAACCCAGCAGGCATTCGTGATGAGACGATGAACAGCCACCTGGAATTCTTTATCTGGATGATTTCACAATTGCGGGATTATTTATCTGTAACATGCACATACACTGCCATGCGTAAGGATTCTCACCCCTTAAGCCTTTTCATCATTTCTACAACCTGCAGCTGAAAAGTATTTGACTGGTGTTTCATATCATAAATCTTTAACTGTAAAAATGTTTGTTCACTATTAACAACAACAACAACAACAACAACACCACCACCACCAACAACAACAACAACAACAACAACAACAACAACAACAACAATAATAATAATAATAATAATAATAATAATAATAATAATTGCTTGGGTTTCCTCCTGGTACTCTGGTTTCCTCTCACAGTCCAAGAACATGCATATTAGGCTAATTGGCTGTTCCAAATTGACCCAAGGTGTGAGTGTGAGTGTGAATGGTTGTATGTTGCCCTGGGATTGACCGACAAGCTGTTGTGTACCCCACGTTTCCCTGAGATGGCTAAGATAGGCCTCAGCCTCCCCGCGACCCTGGTAGGATTAAGCTGAAGGAAATTATTATTATTATTGTTATTATTATTATTATTATTATTATTATTATTATTATTGCTATTAATAATAATAATAATAATCATAATAATAATAATAGTAGTAGTGAGCTGGCTTAGATGGCGTGGGAGGCTGCATTCCAGTCCTGGGAGACCCAAGCGTGTAGTTAGGGTCTCCTGGGAACGTTTGGCTCCTGTCTCCTGTCAGAAGGGCCTTCAACTCCCACCTCTGACAGAGCTACCACCACATCCCAACGGAGGCCGGGGACATAGAGTCCAAATGGGCCATGTTCCGTGTCTCCATTATTGAGGCGGCAGCCCAGAGCTGTGTCAAGAAGGTCATCGGTGCCTGTCCTGGAGGCAACCCCCGAACCAGGTGGTGGACACCAGGGGTGAGGGGGGCTGTCAAGCTGAAGAAGAAGGCCTATCAGGTCCTCTTGGCCTGTGGGTCTCCCGAGGCAGTGGACGGGTACCGACAGGCCAAACATGCTGCAGCCCGGGCTGTCGCCGATGCAAAATCTCGGGTGTGGGAGGAGTCCGGGGAGGGCCTGGAAAAGGTTCTGGACCATCATCCGGCACCTCAGGAGGGGGGAAGCAGTACTCCACAAACACTGTTTACAGCTCACCTCAACTGGGGATGTTGTCGGGAGGTGGAAGGAATACTTTTCCACCAACACGCCCTCTGTGGAAGAGGAAGAGCCTGGGGGTACAGAGGGGGGTCTGCCTATCACTGGGGCTGAGGTCACCGAGGTAGTTATAAAGCTATGTGGCTCTACACACTCTACAGGACCCTGAAGGGGGCATGGGAGTTTGCCAAACCAGTCCACATGTGCTTTGTGGACTTGGAGAAGGCTTTCGGCCATGTCCCTCGGGATATCTTGTGGGGTGTGCTCCGGGAATATGGAATACCGGACCCGTTGCTACGGGCCGTTCGGTCTCTGTATTGCCGGA
>JAQMYF010000014.1:21913735-21934452 GCA_030014195.1 Neosilurus mollespiculum
ATTATTTACATAGAGTTTGATTTTTCACCAGCAGATGGCTCTGATGACCACGCAAAAGTTTGCAACACTCTACCTATTTATCTATCTATCTATCTATCTATCTATCTATCTATCTACATATCTATCTATCTATCTATCTATCTATCTATCTATCTATCTATCTATCTCTCTATCTATCTATCTATCCATCTACATATCTATCTATCTATCTGTATATATATATATATGGTGGCGAAGTGGATAGCATGTGCACCTCATTGCAAGAAGGCCTGGGTGCGATTCCATGAGAAATATGTTTCATGTTATTTCCTGTGCTTGTGTGGGTTTCCCCCAGGTACTCTGGTTTCTTCCCACAGTCCAAAAACATGCGCAGTAGGCTGGTTGGCTGTTCCAAATCACCCCTAGGTGTGAGTGTGAATGGTTGTGTGTGTGTTGCCCTGTGATGGCCTGGCCCTCGCCCAGAGTTGGCTGAGTCGGTCTCCAGCCTCCCCGCGACCCTAATTAGGATTAAGCGGCTTAGAAAATAAATGAATGGATGGATGAATTTTACCCGAAACATTATCCTGAGTGTAAATAAAGAAGTGCTACTACAGTATATCAACCTTCAGGATTCTGAATAAGCCAAATAAAATAAATCGACTCGTGTCACTAAAAGTCTTTATTATTTTTCTGGTAGATTTGTGTTTTGATGGTGTTCATGTTGTGACTAATGACAGCCTGCATCACAACGTTTCCTTTTATATTATTATTTTTCATCTCTTCGCCCACTTTGCTCTTTCTTGACCTGATTTTTTTTTTCCATCCTTGACTCAATTAGCCTCAGGAAATCATTCACAAGCACTTTTTTCATTGCTGTTTAAGTCCTTTGCACACACCCACACACACACACACACACACACACACACGCACAAACACTCACACACATGAAAAAGCTGCGTTGGGTTTGTAAACTGAGAGATGTTAATGTGATTTACGACTGCTGTCTGAAGTGACGAGACGGCAAACTAAATGAACAGATAGCCTCGGGGAAAAAATGTTAAAATAAAATAAAAAAATAAAGTAAATTGTGTTAAATAAAATTGCTTCCCTCAACATTCTGAATTCCGCTAGTTTAAAATTAAAATTAAATTAAATTATGGCAATTTAAAAAAAAATAAAGTATCGGACTACCTGTGCAAGTTGTATAAGTAAACAAGGAAACGAACATGATAATATACAGACTCATAAATCCGTCAGCAACATTAGCATGCATCCATCGGGAGTGTTCGCTAAACCCATCAGTCCCTGTCACTGCTCATTACCACGGCATCTGCATTTATTCCCATGCCACACATTCGGCTTTTTTAATCATTACCACAAACTATTTACTTATATCATCATTTTTTAAACAGTTTTCTTACTTTAACTTGTACTTACTTTTATATTTTATATGAAATGACAGGAAAGTCCAGGGTTTGAGTCCCACACCTGGTAAGTGCACTTCTGTGTGGAGTTAGCATGTTTTCTGTTTCCTTTAGGTTATCCAATTTCTTTCCACAGTCCAAAGACACACAGCAGGTGTAAGACGTGCACAGTAGGCTTATTAGGTGCACCAAATTGCCCCTAGGTGTGAGTGTGAACAGTTTTGTGTGTGTGTGTGTGTGTGTGTGTGTTACCCCTTTGTGCAGAGTTGGCTAAGATAAGCTCCGGTCTCCCTATGACTCTGGTAGGATTAATTGGTTCATTAGGATAACCCTAATAGGATTAAGCAGTCTGGCAGATAGATGGATTAAATTCATTCATTCATTCATTTTCTAAGCCGCTTAATCCTAATTTTGGCCGCAGGGAGGCTGGTGCCCATCTCAGCCAACTCGTTGTGCAGGTGGGGTACACCCTGATCAGCTCACCAGGCCATCGCAGTGCCAACACACATACAACCATTCACCACTCACTCTCACACCTAGGGGTGATTTAGAACAGCCAATCAGCCTACTGTGCATGTTTTTGGACTGGAGAGGAAACTGGATTACCCAGAGAAAACCCATGCAAGCACAGCGTGCACAGGCAAATTCCACACAGAAATGCTGAGCCCAGGAATCAAACTTTGGGACCTTCTTGCTGTGGGGCAAACTTGCTGTTGTGCTAACCACGCATACCCGTGCCACCCCTGGATTAAATTACATCTGTTTATTAAAAACAGTAAATATAGTTGTATATTAATGGAACTTATTTAACAAAAAAGAGGCTTGTAAAGTAGCATAACCGAAGAGCAAACCAAAGGTCGAAACAAAAGGATGGAGGTCAGAATGAAGAACCTCTGGAGCAACAGCGATACAGCAGGGGAGCTCATTGCTCTGAGATTCTGATATCAATATTCTAGTTATCATGCTGTCAACTAATAAAAAGAGAGCAGGAGTTCATGGACTTGAGATTGTAGGGAAAAAGAGATGGTGGGCCTCAGGATGCCACAACAAGGAGATGGTCGGCCTCAAGATTCGAGCAAAGTGAGAAAGAGAGAATGGTGGGCCTCAGGAGGACAAAGGAGGTTTATATGGGCAACATCACCAAGGAAAATGAGCTGATGGGCAGCAGACTGCAAGTATTGGACTTTGTAAGCTACATATGACCTTTGGATGGTAGGGTAAGAAAATGGTGGTGTTTTAAACAAAGGGAGATGGCTGGCTGCCAAAGGAGATACTGGCTGTCTGAATGGTAGAAGCAGATGATGGTCCTTATGAAGTGTAGGCCACATGATGGTAGGAGAGGTGGTTGTAGGCTTCAGGAAGGTAGGTGAAGAAGATGGTAGTACACAGGGTTAAAAGAATAATGAGATGTTGGGCCTCAGGATGCAACAGTTAGGAGATGGTAGACAGTAAGATTCCAGCAGACTGAGAAAAAGTGGATGGTGGGCCTTAGGAAGCCATAGGAGGCCTTTATGGCACTCAAGATGAACATATAAAAATGTGTGCTTCAGGAAGGTATCAGCATCAAGGAAAATAAGCTGAAGGTGTCAAACTACAACAACTGGACCTTCTTGGCCACAAAGTGGTGGAAGAGGAGTTAATAAACTTCTGGATGGTATGAAAATGATACGAACATGGTGGTGTTTATGAAGGTGGTCCAGAAGTTTGTGAAAATGAATACAGGTGAGACACACATACCTTTACCTTCCAAATATGCTCATATTTGTTGTTTTATTCCACATACCACTGCAATCAAAGTATCTTAAAGGTGCTACATGAAGTTATTAATTATTGTAATTAATATGGTTTTCAGATTTTCTTTGAGGCTGGACACAACGTTCTCTCGGGTCACGTCTTTTGCCCGCAGTGTTATTTGCATAATGGAGTTATGGGAAGTGTGTGCCGTCTTCAGTGGGCCATTAGGCAGGACTTTGCTGGATCATAATTAAAGGCGTCTGCCCTTAACCTTCATTAACATGCAAATGGAAATCTTGCTCACCAAGAAATATAACACACATTGGAGACAAAAATGCCAAAGCTATTAACACACACCTTTTTACTATGAGTCGTACACTCCTGTTTTTTTTTTATCCTCTTGCTTCCAAAATCAAACGCAAACCTGACCACAATGCTTTTCACTTCATTCACCGTAAAGGAAACAAACACCTCTTGATAAAAAAAGGTTTACTGGAAGGCTGTGACTTAAAATATTCACTGTGAATAAAATCATTAAGCTTAAGAACATTTAGATTTCTTGGGGAGTTTATTTTCATTCATGTGTCTGTGTGGAAATACATGAGTGACTGTGTCACCTATTTTAGGCAGGTGGAACAAAAGTGGTGGTTTTTTTTTAATTTATTTATTTATTTTATTCCCACGCAGACATCAGAATAATTCGACATGTATATTTAAAGTACATTTAGAGCTGAATATCCTGAGGAGAATGAGATTGTGGGTCACAGGTGGGCCTCATGATGCAAATGGTGGGAAATGGTAGACATCAGGATGGCAAGAGATGGAGGTGGTGGATCTCAGGATGGCAGGAAATTGACATTATGGGCCTCAGGATGTAGGGAATGATGGTGGTCCTTATGATGGCAATGGTAAAAGATGGTGGGCATCAAGATGGCAGAAGAAGGTGGACTTTAAGATAAGATAATCCTTTATTGACTCCAAAAGGGGAAAATCAAAGATAGCAGGAGATGAAGATGGTGGGCCTTATCATGGCAGTGGTAGGGCACCAGGATGGCAGGAGATGAAGATAGTGGGCTTCAGGGCGGCAGGAAGAGATGATGGATCTCAGGATCACAAAAGAAGGACATTGTGGGCCTCAGGAAGACATCAGTAGGAGATGGTGGGCATCAGGATGGCAGGAGATGGACATGGTGGGCCTCATGAAGTGAACGGTAGGAGATGATTCATCATGATGGCAGGAGAAGAATATACTGGGTTTCAGGATTCCAGGAGATGAAAATTATGAGCTTCAGGACAAAGGGAAGAGAAGGTGGATCTCAGGAATGCAGGAAAAGGACATAGTGAGCCCCAGGATGGCAACGGTAGGAGATGGTGGGCATCAGGATGGCATGAGATGGAGAGGGTGGGTAATAGAATGTAAGTATATGGAGATGGTGGGTCTCACAACGGGAGGTACAGATGGTGGACGTTGGATATGGTGGGCCTTAGGATGGCAGAAGAAGTTAGTGGATCACAGGGTGGCAGGCAATGGGCTTAGTGGCTCTCAGGATGGAAAAAGCATGAGTTGGTGGCACTCAGTGTAACAGAACCAGATGATGGGTTCCAGGGTGGTAGAAGAAGCATATGGTGATGGTGACAATTAAGATTGTAAAAATATAGAAACAGTAGGCTTTAGAAAACTAGTCATGAGAACAGTTCTTGGATGCAGACCAAAGGGACCAGAGTGTATTAGAGAGGAGATTCTTCCAATAGAATACACACCCGACCTTGGCAGCATGAACAATGTAGTGGAAAGATTTACACACTCCCACTGTATTTTCTAGACAAGCAATTAAACTTATGAAGTCACTTTTAAACCTTTTTTATGGTCCTTCTCAAAACAGCCTCAGAAGGTCAGAAACACTCGGAGGGAGGAGAGTGGAAAAGCCATTTTGTTAAAAAATGTGCCAGAACTTTCAGAGCAAAGAAGTGTGATGTGAAATTATTAGATCGAGGTGGTGTTATCAGCTGAGGTGGATAATACTCATCATCATCATCTTCAGTATGATCCGGGGTCAGGTTGTGGGGGTAGCAGCCTAGGCAGTGAGGTCCAGATGTCCCTCTCCCCATTCACTTCCTCCAGCTCTTCTGGGGGAACACTGAGGCGTTCCCAGACCAATCGAGAGACATGGTCCCTCCAGCGTGTTCTGAGTCGACCCCGGGGTCTCTTCCCGGTCGGACATGCCCAAAACACCACACCAGGGAGGTGTTCAGGAGACATTCTAATCAGATGCCCGTGCCACCTCCACTGGCTCCTCTCAACGCGGAGGAGCAGCGGTTCTACTCCAAGCTCCTCACAGGTGCCCGAGCTTCTCACCCTATCTCTAACGGAGAGCCCCGTCACCCTGTGAAGGAAGCTCAGTTCAGCTGCTTGTATCCGCCATCTTGTACTTTTGGTCACTAACCAAAGCTCATGACTCTAGGTGAGGGTTGGAACGTAGATCAACCGGTAAATTAAAAGCTTTGCCTAATGGCTCAGCTCCCTCTTCACAACGATGGACAAGCTTCACTTTACAGTAGAGGCTGTCTGTCGATCTCCCGTTCCATCTTTCCCTCACTCATGAACAAGACCAGAGATACTTGAACTCCTCCACTTGGGGCAGGACCTCATTCCAGACCCGGAGGGTGCCTTCCACCCTTTTCTGGATGGGAACCATGGCCTTGGTCTTGGAGGTGCTGATTCTCATACCAGCCGCTTTACACTCAGCTGTGAATCATTCCAACGAAAGCTAGAGGTGTTTCATTTTATTTTCTCAGTATTTATGTTGTAGCCCTCTATCTCTATCTCTATGCTTACAGCAGGATGAATATTAAGAAAATACAACAATGTGGTTGCAGTGCCACACAGCTCAGTCTGCTGCAGGGTGAAGCCTCTCTATCTTATATGATATCTATAAAGAGGGACATTGATGCCTGCTAATCATGTAAAATTTTCTGATGGCAATGATGCAATACTAAGAATTTTTTTACAGGCTGTTCTCCAATCAGAAACAAGAAAATCTCTTGATTGAATAATACTTTTTTTTAAGTTTGGATGGATATTTCTGCAGAGTGAAAGAAGAAGCATTAGAGATCCAGACTGATAATCAGAAGTTCGTAAGCAAAGTGGAGTGACAGTTTGATTACTTTGAAATAAATTAGTTTTATTTATTTATTTTTGATTTGAGGTTTGAGGAGTTGTTTATAAGAGTGGAAAGACTTCACTCTATTCCTCTCGCTCTGTAATTGTCTATGCTGGATATTAAATAATTGTGTTTTAAGGTTGGTTTGGGAGTGGGACTGACATTTAGGGATTCAGTAAACCTTCCCCTTTATTGGCGTTGTGCAGTCTACAATCCACTGTGCTGCAATCTTACACGGCACGTTACATCATCAGCCTTTCAAAAAGGACCAGCGAGTGCAATATCCATCATGAGATAACTACAGCATGCAATTTACATTTTGATTAGCGCAGGATTGTTCATGAAGCACCCCGCTGGGGCTGGCGATCAGCTGGAGAAATAACACTGTAATGTTGTCGCTAAAAGCACAGAGGAGCTACAGCATTTAGCGCTGATCGATCGCCCCGCACCGCTGATAGATTACACAACCTTTTTTTTAAAGAGCAGCTCTGCAGGAAAATGTCATGCGTATCACACAGTTAACCCTCTGAGGGATCCTGTCATTTATATACGACGGTAAAAAAAGACCTTTAGAAACACAGCGTAAAGGTACAATCATCAACTTTCAGGCAAAGAAAAGGAGCTCATTTGCTTTGTGGTGAAAATATTGCATGAATTATAAACAAAAATATTTTCTTACAAGCAAAAAAAGTACAAAACAAATTTTCACCCGGACCCACATCACTAATTCATGCCATGCTAGTGCTTTTAATTAGGTAATAGTTAGCCTTGCTAGCAACATTGTGAGCAACGAGTGCTTGATTTTATTTTTCTGAAAATAACCAGGTTTAAACTTCGCCTTAACATGGAGCTTCCCATGAGATTTTAGTGATCTGCGTTTCCTTTCATTTCTTTTTTTTTTTTTTTTTCTTTGTTGTTCATTCATTAATTTTCTGAAGCACTTAATCTTAATTAGGGTCGTGGGGAAGCTGGGGCCCATCTCAGCCGACGGCGGGGTCCACCCTGAACAGCTCACCAGACCATCACAGGGCAGAAACACACTGACGGCAACCAAATGACCTCCTCTTTAAAACGACAGCAATGGTTCTTTTATATGTGGTTCTTTTACCACAGACAGTGAGAGACACGGCCGGCCTTTTATAACCCAGTTAGCTGCACTGGGGGGACAGCAGTGACAATCCGGTGATAGTGGGGCTTGAACCCACAACCTTTGGATCAGTAAGCCAGAACTCTACCACCGGGTCACCACTGCCCCCATACTACTACTACTACTACTACTACTACTACTACTACTACTACTACTAATAATAATAATAATAATATTTTTATTATTATTATTATTATTATTATTATTATATTATAATATATATATATTATTAAATATTAAACTGAATGTAAACATAAATATTATTCTTACTTATGCCTACTACCCCTCCTGGGGCATAGGCCGCCGACAAAGGATCTCTAGCCTTCTCGGTCTTGGGCTTTTTCCAGTTGGCTCCATGTCATTCCCATGGTCTGGATGTCTGCCTCAAGGTCTCGCCAGGTGTTTCTCCATCAACCTCTTTTCTGTTTGCCTTGCGGGCTCCATTTTAAGGCTTGTCTGGTAGTGTTACCTGCTGGCTTCCTCAGGCTGTGTCCAATCCATCCCCAGCGCCGCTTCTTAATGTCCTCTTCTACAGTTAGCTGATTTGTTCTCTGCCAAAGTTCGCTGTTGCTGATGGTTTCTGGCCAGTGGATGCGGAGTATCTTCCGCAGGCAGCTGTTGACGAACACTTGTACTTTCTTGGTGATGGTTACTGTGGTTCTCCACGTTTCTGCTCCATAAAGGAGAACTGCCTTGACGTTGGAGTTCAAGATCCTGACTTTAGTTTTGGCCGACAGTTCCTTGGAGCTCCAGATGTTCCGGAGTTGTATGAAAGCTGCCCTCGCCTTCCCGATACGCGCTTTGACATCCCCATCTGTGCCTCCCTGCTTGCCGATGACACTGCCCAGGTAAGTAAAGGCCTCTACCTCCTCCAACATTTTGCCGTCCAGTGTGACTGGGTTGTTACTGGCTGTGTTGGTTTTGAGGATCTTGCTCTTGCCTTTATTGATGTTGAGGCCTACTTGTGCGGAGGCAGCTGCTACGTCGTTCTCCTGCATCTGCTGTTGGGTGTGTGAAAGTAGGGCCAGATCGTCGGCAAAATCCAGGTCGTCCAGTTGTTTCCAAGGCGTCCACTGAATTCAGTGCAATGAATAATAGATTTTAAAGTTGAATTAAATAAAAATAAATAAAGAAAATGTAATTATTATTATCACACATGATAATTTAGGGTTTAAGATTGTTATCCAGCAGGAGATCACCGCTGTTCCTCCCGACATGACCCGTCCCACGGCAGCCTTCAGAAACCACCTCCGAGAGTGTATAGATGATGAAGACCACCACCATGTGGAGGATCATCTTTAAAACATAATGAATAAAAACTCTACTGAATATTTTATGTGTAAAATAATTTATTTTTTTTATCTTAAATATTTTTTTTTATTTGCGTACCATTGAAATGTGGGAGGTTTTACTGGGTCACCCAGAATGTATCTATACATGTGTATATGCGTATACATGTACCTGAGATGTCTGGTGTTTTTTTTAAACACACTGGATCTTTATACGCAGTTTTAAAGGTGTAAACCATATGAAGGCCTGAAGGCAGAAGATCTCTGCAGGGTTCTGTGTGCTTCCGCGTTGTAATATTTAAAAGAATATTTAAATCTAAAAAATCGCACACCGACGCAGAAAAACAGAGCCTCTGAACTTTGCTCGAGCTCTCGCTGTTTGCAATTCAGATCAGCTCATTTGAATGAAATGTTGCTCGCCGTGAATACAGTTGAACTTTGCAGACATGTCAGGGTCATGTCTGACAAAATTACCCACACAGACACAAGCGCATTAATCAAACGAGTGCGCGGCCGTCGGACAGCGCTGTGAATTCATCCTTCAGCTCAGGTCACGATGGATACAGGCCATGCTCGCCGGGTCGCTCTCCTTCTATTTAACCCTGTCTAATTAAAGCCCAAACCCGGGCCAGGATGACAGGCCTATTACAGAATTACTTTATTACAGCCTGACTTTGGGAAAATAATTGATTTGCGGCGTGTGAGAGGACTGACGTGGTTTATAGCAGATGGTAAAAGCGTTCTGGCTGCTTTAAAATCAGAGAGGTCGAGACATCACTGTTCATAATTCATAAGTCTCAATTAACATGGCTTCTCGTTTCTCAGCGCCTGTGTTTAAGGACACAGTGAGTCAATGAGGGGCTTCGCTTTAAATATATTTCATCTGACTTAGACTCGGACTGAAGTCAGAGCTCTTTACTTTTCTCTTCGTGCAATAAAAGTCTGTATTTTTCCTTCAGTATTTTCAACTGAGAAATTATTGCCTTTTTACTTCCACTAGTTCTAAATGTTGCTCCATTTTAGCATCACAGTAAAAACTCTAATATCCCATCATCCTAATATCATCCATACATCAATATATTAAAAACTCCTAATACAGCCCTGCCTTCAGACCTTAGGCCACACCCCCTACTTGAGTATAATGCTTGTATTATGCTATGATATAATTGAGGTGGAGTGATTGGCTCCTGGAAACAACATCACCCTGTCCAAAAATCTTCAATTTTCATTCATTTTTTTAACCTATAGGGTCACAGGGAGGCCAAGGCCTATCTCAGCCGACTCTGGGCGAAGGCGGGGTGCACCCTGAACAGCTCAATAGATCAACACACACAGCCATTCACACTCCTACTCACACTTGGGGGCAATTTGGAACAGCCTTTAAGCCTAATGCGCATATCGTTTGACTGTGGGAGGAAACTGAGGTACCCCTAATTAAGCTAAAATATCCTTCGCCTGTGTAAATAAGGTTGTAAGAATTAAATGAATTATCTGGCACCCCTGTTCCGCTGTGTGTTTAATTAATTTATACTACATTTATTACAAATCTTTCAAATAATCATAACTTCAACACAAACACGGTTTCAACATGAATTCACTACTGGAATAGCACTTTGTTTATTTGTGAGCAGCAGGCAGTGGTGGCTCCATGGTGAAGGCTCTGGATTACTGATTCACAGGTCAGGGGTTCAATCTCAGTACCCCCAGGCTGCCACTGTTGGGCCCTTGAGCAAGGCCCAACACAGCTGTATAAAAATGATACATGTATGTCGCTCTAGATAAGAACATCTACCAAATACCATAAATGTAAATGAAAGTGTCTGAGTCTCAGATATTTCCAATCTGGTGTCCAAGAAACCCTGCTGTGTGCTTCCTTATGGCTGACGGTGTGCTCAATAATTCATACAATTAGTTTCCCGTCTGAAGTGAGTTCCCTTGTCTCGGTAAAAACCGCCTTGTCCCCAGAACCCTCCTCGGTCTAATTCCTCAGCTCTCATCGATCGGCAGTAGAGTGTAAATAAAGCTGCTCATGTCTTTCAGTTCACCTGCACTTACCAGTTAATGAGCATTAGATTTGCTTCTAATTAAATGAGGAAACAGAAATCCGAATGCCGGACTGCAGAAACTCATCCTGCACCACGCTGATTAAATAAATACACAGCTAGAGAGGAACAGATGGATTATTATAGCTTGGCATAGTTATAGAGAAATGTCTCCCCCTAGTGGCTGTCAGATGAACATTTTGGTACAAATAAAATGGTCCTTTTTTTTTTTTTTTTTTTTTTTTCCAAGATGATCCCATGCATGGATTACCTCCAAAATGTATTTTTTTTTTCTTGTACTACACACTGCCTACCACTTTAAGTTATCTCACACCTAAACAAACAAACAAACCAACCAACACGGGTGAAAACACTTTCCTCCTGGCAGAGGTAATAATTACCATTAATACAGTCTTTTTAATTTTTAATGCTCAGTACTACATTTTCTAATATTTAATATTAATGAGCAGTTGTATGTAGTGGGTGGTATGGTGGTGTAGTAGTTAGCACGTCAGCCTCACAGCAAGACGTTCCTGGGTACGAGTCCTGGACTGGCAAGGTTATTTCTATGTGGAGTTTACATGTTGTTCCTGTGATTTCGTGGGTTTCCTCCGGATAATCCGGTTTCCTCCCACAGCCCAAATACATGCACATTAGGTTAATTGGCTGTTCCAAATTGCCTGTACACGATAATGAGAATGGTTTGTGCGTGTTGCCCTGTGGTGGACTAACCAGCTGTTCAGGGTGCATCACGCCTTCATCCAGAATCGGCTGAGATGGGCTTGATTGTGGATTAAGGGCCTTGCTCAAGGGCCTGACAGTGGCAGCTGGTGGTACTGGGGCTTGAACCCCTGACCTTTGGATCACTAACCACTGAGCCACCACTGCTCCACTAACGATTAGTTCTCCGTGTATTGCTAATGCAGCCATGGTTTGAATTTGACTTTGAAATAATAAATATATGATGTTTAGGGATCATATTTTCACTTTTTTTTCTTCCTGGAGATGATGTCTTGTGGATCTATTGTACTTGGTTTGAGGATTTAGGAGGATTTCTGGCACATCGGAACTGGAGCTGCTCATTCAACTGGAAAAGTGTGGAGACGCAATAAGAAGGTTAATCCCGATAGAAAGGCTATACATTTTAACTGCATTAAATAAATAAATAAATAAATAAATTCACAAATAAATAAATAGAAATGAAAATGTGTCAAAAAGCTTGAAGAAAATGACTTTTTAGTTTCACTCCAGCATGTCTGATCAGCCGTGTATTTCTGTCCTGAATGTCATTACGGCGAGGCGAAGCGTCTCGGTGTAATATTAAAGCAGTATTACAAGACATTACAGCATTAGTGCATGTCCAAATCACTGGATCTCAGATACAATAAAAGAGGATAAAAGTCATTTCTTCTGGATTTAGTGATAGAAATCCAAATCTTTCCTTCAGCTTAATATTAAAATATTTAAATAAGATGTCGTGGATTCTCGCCTTGGTATCATATCCATTTCTGATTGGGTCTGATTCCACCTTGTCCTTTATGGATTGCTACTCTGTTGTGTTCTTTTAACGCACTTGTTAGTCCTTAATTAGGGGCAGTTTATAGTTCTGAGGTGAACAGCTGTGTACCCTACCCTGTACGCTACACCATAGCCTGGCATGCACCTCCCCAGAAAAGCAACGCCACATCACGGTGACTCATACATCGATAACTGTGATTGGATCGATTGCATTTTCTCCTGTTTTCTCTGTGAAAAAATGACATTTGCTCTCAGGATATTGTGTTAATATAAATATATAAGGTAATAATTCTTTAAACGACTGGTTTAATGAGTTTTGAGCAGATTGTACTGATGTACAAGTTTACAAGATAAACCACTTCAGAAATACTTTTAGTGAGAATTCACTTGGATTATAATTAATCATTTAATGTAATGTTTTTAAGGTCTGTGTTAAATTCTTTATCATTTCCGACTGGTTTAACTACTACTAGGACATCACTTCATACACCATTGTTTGGTATGTCACAACAGAAACAACAAAAATAATAGATAAGTAAATAGATAGAAAGAAGGGCGGCACGGTGGCGCAGTGGTTAGCACGTCCGCCTCACAGCAAGAAGGTCCTGGGTTCGCTTCTCGGGCTCGGGGCATTTCGGTGTGGAGTTTGCCTGTGCTTGTGTGGGTTTCCTCTGGGTACTCCGGTTTTCTCCCACAGTCCAAAAACATGCATAGTAGGCTGATTGGCTGTTCCAAATCACCCCGAGGTATGAGTGTGAATGGTTGTGTGTGTTGCCCTGTGATGGCCTGGTGAGCTGTTCAGGCTGTACCCCGCCCTCACCCAGAGTCGGCTGAGATGGGCGCCATCCTCCCCGCGACCCTAAGGATTAAGTGGCTTAAAAAATGAATGAAAGAAAAAGTTAGAGATCGTGACTCATGATGGTTGTTAAAGCTAGCCAGCTGCCTTGAAATATTTTGTAATGGTAACTTTATTTATATATATATATATATATGTGTGTGTTCATTTTCAAAATGTTCCCTTTTTTATAACCATACACGACTTTTTCTTTATCTTAGCCTTCGGTTTTTGACTAACTGTTTATCGTTCCTACAAAAAATGCCAAAAGTAAGACACTCACTTAAAGTGCACATGGAAATACTTTGCTCTCCGTGATCGCTGACGTTGTGCTCAGAGCATCGGAAACTGAATTACCTGGAAAAAGTACGAAATCATGATATGTACTGTTACTGTGATATAAATTTATTCAAAAACCATGATGGAAATTTTTTGCCTACCCCTAAGCTAGCTATTAAAATTAGTTTGGATTGATGGTCACTCGGTCCTGCGATGGCCTGGCGAGATGTTCAGGGTGTACCCCGTCCTCGCCCAGAGTCGGCTGAGATGGGCGCCAGCCTTCCCGCAACACTAATTAGGATTAAGCGGCTTAGAAAATGAATGAATGAATGAATGATGGTCACTCATGCATTCGAAAATAAGAAGATAATGCTAGTATTTATTAGCGAGAAAGCTTTATTGTTTTATCAGTGCTTTATTTATTTCTCTGTACTTTATGGCTATACAGTTGGTCCTAATGGTATTAGTAAGGGGTTCTGGTTTGTGGAGTCTGATGGTCTGTATTTATTTTTAATGGTGATTTATGAACATGTCTGTAATATCCGTACATCTGACTATATAAAACTGCTAACAGGTTTAAAGATTTAGCTGCTGTAAAGTTTTCCGATCGTCCTGCTCGCTGATAATATATTTGTTGAGCATTATTTTTATTCCGTTCCCTTGTTTCCACGGCAGTGTGACGCTGCTTATTGAGGAGTATTAATTGCAGATATGAAACGATACTCCATCTCTCGCTAAGGGTTAGTCCGCCAGCTGCAGCTGCTCATCTCCGACGTTCATCACCATAATTCTGGTCTGAAGAAGTGCACAGTTTAGGCTGCAGCAGGACGCGGGGGATCCGAACGTTTTCAGCACCGCATAACTGATTGCTAAATAATCAGACGCCACACGCAGGCCGCGAGTCTCTGTCCGGTTCGCTTTTATTTATCTGGCTCCTTTCTGCAAACGGAGGCTCTTCCTACTGTGCGCACAGCCCTCGTTCTCGCTAATTATGCAAATGACACGTTAATGAGGTGTAATTCGGAATTCATAAAACAGCAGGGATAAACTGCTAAAAGACACAGCTTCTTAATGAGTGGGAATGGCAGCTTCATCAGCAAGGGGACGGCTATGCTAATTGTTTAACTACCCTGCTTCTTAAACTAAGCTACATTTTGTTCTGAGCCGGCAATGTATTTTATGATCGTTTGGATCATTTCTTCAATCAAGAGAAATTTTTTTACCAGGGTTAACCAGAAGAGGTCACTTTTTAAATAAATAAATATATAAATATGAAGAAAAAAGATTAAATGAGCCTGTGGAGTAATAGTCTGGACTCTCTGAGCTCCGGTAATAAGCCACTAAATTAACACGGAGAGAAACTGTTCAACACAAACTGCAGAGCAGGACTGTTTAAAAACAGACAGAACCTGCAGGTGAATCGGATTTCTAATGAATCAAATTAACAGTGCACCATTCTCATGAAGCCACATGGGGAAAATATGGAACCCAACCCAAAAAAGTGAGTCATAAACGCAGGAAATGACATCACGCCAGAGATAAAATAAGCTAATTTAACTAATATTACTGAGGCTAGCGACAACAGAAATATGTTTCTGTTCACAGTTATGGTTTTCATATCTGACCCACACGACCTTAAAATAAATGAATAAATTCTTCTTCGTCTTTCGACTCTTCCCTTCAGGGTTCGCCACAATTTTGAGTTTTACATCAGATGCCCTTCCTGACGCTACCCTCCCCATTTCCTGGGCTTAAGAGTGCAAACCTCTGCTGAAGCAGCTCATTTTCCCTCCTTATTTTCATTTCTACTAAATATTATTTACTTTTATTATTTTTTTTAGCAAGTCTCCACGGGGAGAACATGTAAACTCCTCACAGGAATACCCTCGCCAAGCCCGGGACTCAAACAAAGGACCTTCTTGTAACTCCACACCTGGAACTCCACATGGAAACACCCTCATCAAGCCCGAGAATCAAACCCAGGACCTTCTTGCTATGAGGTGTACAGGTTAACCACTACACCTTTATTTGTATCTGTTTAAAACAAATCATCTCTTTATTCCGAACATGTTTATTGTCTGTATATTCTGTGGTGTTTCCACTACAGGGTAATGTTGCACTTTTACAATTTGTCGCTCGTCCTTCATCAGTAAACTTTCAGAAAACACCCGACAATTCCGCAAAGACATGACAAACCGTGGCTTTTAGTTTTCTACCAAATGTTTTACTTGGAACGATCACTGGAAACTATGACTACTTAAAAACGGGCAAAACCAATTGAGGCCAAATGCTTTCCCAAATCCGCTGCATATGAAACGTCTCAGGTAATGTCTCTGGCCCAGAAAGGTATGGTGTGGGTTATTTGTAAGATAAATGGACCCACAGAAACAGATGACAGGTCTTTAGCTCAAGTATAGAATGCAATTAACCGGCAAATGAGGCCAGGCAAACCCAAATGACCAGTGTGAACGGACGAAGCCTCCGGGGAGAATGAAAATTCCAACTCATAACTAATCTGCACACCGCTCGCTCCACTCCAGCCAGCTGAAAAATGCCATGTGACGTTTCAAGCTCCTGAAGACGTGGTGTATTCCGAATGATCTGATGTAATTTGAGAAACAGAGAATCAGACTGAGGTGCGGAGAGATGCTTTCACTGTTTATTTCCATTTTTATTTTTTTCAGGAAGTGGAAAATCACCAGCCGAGCCCACTGGGTTTAAATGTGCCTTCTCTAAAAAATATATATATTTATAGCAAAACACTAAATCTGTGTGTTGATGTAGGTGCAGGAGTGTTTTAGGTACTCAGTGTCCTCTCGGCACGGCACATGACTCAGCTGCTTCACCGTCACCTGAGAGGGAGAAAAAGGTACTGAGTGTGAAGGTGCTGATTCATTCTCTAAGATATTAATAAATATGAGGAGAGGGAGAAGAGGATGACGAAGAATACGAAGACAAAGATAATGATCACGACAAAGGAAAGGAACAAGAACAAAAAGAAGAGATAAAGAAGAACAATGACAACAAAAAGAGGAAGCAGAAAAGGCTGTAATGAAAACTAAAAAAGATGAAAAAGAAATACAGAAATAGGAGAAAAAAGGGTGATGATGATGAAGATAGTGATAATGATGATGATAATAATGATGATGGTGATGGTGGTGGTGATGATGGTGATGATGATGATGATGGTGGTGATGATGTGATGATGATGATGATGATGATGATGATGATGATGATGATAGTGGTGGTGATGACGGTGATGATGATGATGGTGGTGATGATGTAATGATGATGACGATGGCGATGATGGTGATGATGGTGATGCTAATGATAATGATGATGATCATGATGATGGTGGTGATGATGATGGTTGTGGTGATGATGATGATGATGATGGTGATGGTGATGGTGGTGATGATGAATATGATGGTGATGATTATTGTAATGATGATGATGATGATGATGATGGTGGTGATGATTATTGTAATGATGATGATGATGATGATGGTGGTGGTGATGATGATGATGATGATGGTGGTGATGATAGTGATGGTTGTGATGATGATGATGATGATGATGATGATGATGATGATGATAATAATGGTGGTGATGATGATGGCTGCGGTGATGATGATGATGGTGATGCTGATGATGGTAATGGTAATGATGGTGATGATTATTGTAATGATGATGATGATGGTGGTGATGATGATGGTTGTGGTGATGATGATGATGATGATGAGGATGATGGTGGTGGTGATGATGGTGATGGTTGTGGTGATGATGATGATGATGATGATAATGATGGTGGTGATGCTGATGGCTGCGGTGATGATGATGGTGATGATGGTGATGATGGTGGTGATGATGATTATGATGGTGATGATTATTGTAATGATGGTGATGATGATGATGGTTGTGGTGATGATGATGATGATGGTGATGATGATGATGGTTGTGGTGATGATGATGATGATGGTGATGATGATGATTATTGTAATGATGGTTGTGGTGATGGTGATGATGATGGTGATGATGATGATGATGGTTGTGGTGATGATGATGATGGTGGTGATGGTGATGATTATTGTAATGATGATGATGATGATGAAGGTGGTGGTGATGATGATGATGATGGTGAAGATGAGGCCTGATGGAGATCTGATGGAGACCTCGGTGTTCTGATGATGATGGTGATTGTGATGGTGATAATGATAGTAATAGTGATCACGATGATGATGATGATGATGATGATGATGATAGAAGTTGATGCTTCCTGTTCATCTCAGAAATAGCTTTCAGAAGTAAACCTCTCCAGGTACATGGTGGTTAGGTCTGATGGAGATCTCGGTGTTCTGCTCTAATCCTAACACAAATACCAGCTCATATGAAACATCATCTTCACCGACTTCCCTTCACACACCAGTCTGAATGTGCTCTCCTTGTGATCTGTTCACGCCTGGTTCTTACACACGTGGTTTGATTTTACAGGGGAATAAAGAGAAGAGCACAGGCTGAGATTCATTCTCAGAGGAGAGAGACGCTGACATGTCATTAGCCTCGTGTCAACAAAAAGCTGTAAAAACCCATCTATTTTTACTAATATCAGAATAAGTGGTGTATAGGAAGAGCCTGGCGGTAATTTCTAGGTGTGAGACGTAACAGATGGGGATCATTCCTGCGAGAGGACGGATCCTGCGCCGATTCAGTGCCCAACATGCCACACTGTATTATCATATGCACTCGTTTGATTGACAAGAGACAATGAGGAGGCCGGGTGAGAGAATGCGGTTCTGCACTTCCCTGCGGGTCCATGAACATGAGACGGATTGCCAAGGAGTGTTATTCCAAATCCTAATGCATCCTTATTACCACTAATCCCCACAAGCCCGGAGAAACGGCATAAACTTCATTTATCTTTATCAGAATTGCTTTGTAGGCAGCACGGTGGTGTAGTGGTTATTACTCCCGCCTCACCGAATGAAGGTCCTGGGTTCGAATCCCGGGCTGAGCGAAGGCTCAGGGAAATTTGCATGTTCTCCCCATGCTTGTGTGGTGTTCCTCCGGGTACTCTGGTTTCCTCCCACAGTCCAAAGACATGCATATTAGGCTAATTGACTGTTCCAAATCGCCCCTAGTTGTGAAAGTGAGTGTGAATGGTTGTGTGTGTGTTGCCCTGCGATGGTCTAGCAAGCTGTTCAGGGTGTACCCCACCCTTCCCCAGAGTCAGCTAAAATGGGCGTCAGCCTCCACGCGACCCTAATTAGGATTAGGTGGTTCAGGAAATGAATGAATGAATGAATGATGAATTGTGTTTTATAGGCAGCGTGGTGTTGTAGTGGTTAGCACGACCTTCTCACAGCAAGAAGGTCCTGGGTTTGATTCCCGGGCTCGGGGCATTTCTGTGTGGAGTTTGCATGTATTCCCCATGCTTCTTTGGATTTCCTCCGGGTAATGCGCAGTAGGCTGATTGGCTGTTCCAAATCGCCCCTAGATGTGAGTGTGAATGGTTGTGTGTGTTGCCCTGTGATGGACAGGGTGTACCCTGCCCTTGCCCAGAGTGGGCTGAGATGGTCGAGACCCTAATTAATGAATAAAGTTGTATTTTAGCTTGAACTTTAAATGAGAAATTTAACTTCAGCGGTTGCATCGTTCAAAAATCTCGGCTTTGAAACATTGAACAAAACATCTTCCGTGAAGTTCACTTCAATTATCCGACTCCTACGTCCCCTTGTATGTTTGAAGGAAAAGAGGAATGCGGCTCTCTCTTGTTCTCACAGAGGAGAATGTTTGTGAGATTTATGGCCCGGTATGATGCATCGCTGCTGAGCTGATTCTTCTGGGACGCCCTCTCCTTCTTCCCCCTCCTCCTCCTCCTCCTCCTCCACCTCCACCTCCACCTTGTCCTCCCTCCCTCCATTTGTTTTTCACATTACTGAAGTTTCGCTTAATGCGCTCCGAGCGTCCCCTCGCCACGGAAAGGTAGGTCTGTTCTCAGGTTCAGGCTCCATTTAGCTTCACCCGTCTCCTCCTGAGATAAACCTGACATCCAGAGTCTCTCCTGAGGAGTTATTAATACAGAGAGGACAGAGGACGGCGAAAAAGAAGAAGAAGAAGAGTGTCCAACACATGACCGGCCGCCCTCTGGGAATTTCATCCATTTGTTTAGAAAGAAAATGAGAGCAGGATGAGGATGCAATAGGCAGAAAAGAACAGACAGAGAGAGAGAAAGGGAGCAAATAAATAATACTAAAGTGTTTATTTATTTATTCATTTATTTATTCATTTATATAACAATATGTTATAACAAAAAATGACAACACCCTATAAAGTGTACAGCGCATTTTGAACACATGACCCTATTCTGACAAGGTTAGTTTTACTCACTGTGAGAGTTACCAATGTTTCCTTTGGGAAGAAACCCTCCTGGTCACACTGCTGGTCATGTGATTACGAGAACTTGTAGCCTGCATCTATCATATGAAGCTAATTGGACATCTTTCCAAACAAAGACTTCAGGTGAGAGGGGGCGGGGTTACACTCGGAACAGGCCTATTACAAACATTTACCAACATTCACACCTAGTCACCAGGTGACCTCATGTGCACGTATTTGGAGGAAACCGGTTATACCCAGAGTTAACCTACACATGCACTGGGAGAACATATGGACTCTTTAGTATTTCCACCTCCCTCCGTTCCTATTTATTCAGTGATAAATGGTGGAAAAGACATCCAGTTGCCCTTTTCTCACCCGGTAGCCATGGTCACTGCATTCTGCACTCCACTGGATATTTATTTATTCAGCAGACTTTTAAAAATCTGAATTCACTCACAGGTGAAGAGAATGCACTCGCTCCAGTTTCAGGGTTAGAGGTTTGTGCTTCAGGGCCCCAGGGTCGACTCTCTGCCAGTCCTGGGATTTGAACTCATAACCTTTTGGATGCTGCTACATTAACCTTCAACTCAGCTTGAAACCCTCCGGCTGCCGTGGCACAGAAGGCCAGAGTACACTCTGCTATCTCTGTAACTGAACCGGTGAGCCGTCTCAGAATATAAAACAAACAGGGTTGTTTTTTGTTTTTTTTAATCTGTTTTAAACATTTTAATACTTAATTTATATTATTTTGTACTTAATTATGGTTTAGTTTGTATTTATTTATTTATTATTTCTTTCTGTTTGTGTTCAATATCTATCTATCATACATTTGGTCTGTCTCTTGGTCTGTCTGCCTATCTATCTATCTATCTATCCTTCTATCTATCTATCTATCTATCTATCTATCTATCTATCTATCTATCTATCTATC
>JAQMYF010000014.1:21964649-21976867 GCA_030014195.1 Neosilurus mollespiculum
ATCCCTAACTGTGAAGCTGACACACACACACACACACACACACACACACCCACACACACACACACACACACACCCACACACACACACACACACATTGTTTGTTCATTAGCATTAAACATTACGCTGCGCACTCAGGACTCTAAACAATTATTTTCCTGAAATAAGAGGTTTTTATGAATTTTAGAGCCGAGCGAGTCACGCATCGTCAGGGGTAAATTATTGAGCGCGAGACTCGTAGGGAAAACCGCAGAAAATGATTTCCTGGTAAATTCATTAGTGTTTTCTTATCTTTCGGAATTAGGAAGGTGTGTATTGATCAAAATGTATTAAAAAATAAATGCTTAATATCTCAAATGAAAAGTAGATCCATCCCTTCACGCTGAATATAACCGATCGAGTGTTTGTTCAGTTTGTATTTTCAGTATTACTGCGGCGTCTCTATGCTAATGCTGCTAATGTTGCTAACAGGTCATGTAAACATACATCTAGCGGTTTACAGTTTGTTTCTGATGTTGTTTGCTGATTAAACACTGACCGTATTATGACTTAAACACGGAACAAACCTGATGCTAAACTGATGCCTTTATGCTTCTGCTACTAATTAGCCACATTAGTGTTCCCTCATAGCTCCGCCTCCACAACTCCACTCACGGCAAGCGGAAAGAAGGGAAACACAATCAGAGAAACTAAATAATAAGTAATATTTATTACACTGATGAGCTGACCGAAGGACAAACAGACAGACAGGCAGATAGACGAGAAGAGAGACAGATAGACAGGTGGGTGGAGGGACAAAATATAATACAATAAAATACATTTATAGATACTCAGAACGATAGATGGACTTTCATGACAGACAGACAGACAGACAGGCATGTCGAGAGACATATAGACAGGTAGAGAAACAGACAGGCAGGTGGAGAGACGAAAATAAAAAGGCAGTTATAGATAGACAGTATAAAAACATCACAGGCCAACACACACACACACAACCATTCACACTCACACTCACACTTAGAGGCAATATGGAACAGCCAGTCAGCCCACTGTGCATATTTTTGGAGTGTGGGTGATAAAACTGGAGTACCCAGAGGAAACCCACACAAGCACGGGGAGAACATGTGAACCCAAATCGAACCCAGGACCTTTTTGCACTGTTCCGCCCACAGTATAAATTATAATATATATATATATGTATGTATATGTGTGTGTGTGTGTGTGTGTGTGTGTGCATGATGATGATGATGATGATGATGGCAGATTGCTCTTCTCTGAACATCATTGGTAAGAAAGTTGATAGCGAGAGCGTGCCTTCTGATGTCTATGGAGGCCAATCCTAGAACAATAAATGTTGGTACATTTTGGACGTGTAAAACCCTGAGGAGGACGCTCTGGGCAGCTGTCGCTTTTCTCTACCGTCACTTTTTCTTCAACTGCTGTTCTCCTTGTTGCCTCAAAGAACTCTTGACTGGTTATTGCCCTCCAGCTGCCCCTATCTATTGCAATTGTTTCCCAGTATTTTCCTGCGATACCAGATGCACTAAATGACTGCTTCAGCTGGTGTTTCCAGCACTTTCGTGAGGCTCCTCTGTCACATTTGTTCTGGCACAGTTCTCCATAGAACATGGCTTTGGGCACTTGCTTATTCTCCATGCGCGGTAAGTGGCCTGCACAGAGAAGCTCTCTGGTCAGTAGCATTGCCTCAGTGCTGGAGATGCCGCTTCTCTCTGAGATAGAGATGCTGGCTGTCTCTGAGACTTCACTGTCAGTCACGTACTAATGCCGCTTGATGCCCATGATGGAGCAAAAGGCATCTCATTTGAAAGCGTTTCAGAAGTTGTACGTGCTTCCAGTGCAGGCTCCAGGCTTCTGATCCATACGTGATAGCGAGAGTGGTGATCAGTACAGCTGTGTACAGCAGGATCTTTGTTGACAGTGCGTGATTCTTCCAGACAAGCTTATGCAATCTGCCAAGGGTGATGTTTGCCTTAGCAAGGCGGTCAACTGTTGCATCGTTTGAAATGACGCTCCCCAGGTATGCAAAGTGCTCCACTGTGTTGATGTTTGGAGGACTGAAAGTTTCATGTGGTGGTTTCTGATGAAGAACCTGAAAGCCTTCGCTGCATCTCATATATATTCATGTACATCTCATATATATGAGATCATCATCATCATCAGCCTCCCCATGACTCTGATATATATATATATATATATATATATATATATGCATACATTTTCTAATCCACTTAATCCTAATCAGAATCACGGGGAGGCTGGAGCCCATCTCAGCCGACTCTGGGTGAGGTCAGGGTACACCCTGAACAGCTTACAGACAGACATGACAGACAGATGCATGGGTAGATAGACAGGCAGGTAGAGAGACAAACATAGACAAGCTGACGGACAGAAAGACAAATAGGCATACAGGTACAAAGAGAGAGAGTCAATTTGTGTTTCCATGGTTACCGTGTGTGAAGGAGGAATCTGCTCTTCTTCAGCATAAACACTAGATGTCAGTAAGAGAACTTCCTTTCCAGAATGTATGAAATATTTCACGGCAGATCTGAGTGGAGTGAAACGTGGAGCGAGAGAAGCGACACTCCGGCCCAGGGGATCTATTAGAAGCATTGTGTTGGGGGGAAAAAGAGAATAAAAAGAGAAAGTGCTCCAACAAAGGGGTCAAGAGCATGAAGAGTGATTGCCATATTTCATTTCGCAAAGACTCTCACGCCAGGCACTCCACCACACAGCGTCCACAGCACCGGCGTCGAGGACATCTGCTCCGCTCGGCTACAGAGACCACAGTGCACTCCGAGACATGCATACGTACATTTAAAATAGATATGTAAATAAAAAGATGTGTGGATGGATGATACGACGGCGTTCCAGTGAGAGATGTGTGGAGTCGGCACTGTGACAGATGGCGATGCAGCTCTACTCAAGCCATCATTACCCTCATGTGTACCATTACGTTCTGAACGCTATAAAACACATCTATAAACTCACCAGACATGCAGTAACTCCCCTCACACACAGTCAGCCAATCAGAATCATCCCCATCACAGACCTCCACTCAGAATCGATAAGCACGTTCTCTTCATGCTTGTGTGGGTTTCCTCTGGGTACTCCGGTTTCCTCCCACAGTCCAAATACATGCACGTTAGGCTAACTGGATGACACAAATTGCCCCCAGGTGTGTGTGTGTGTGTGTGTGTGTGTGTGTGTGTGTGTGTGTATGTGTGTGAGAATGTTTGTGAGTGAATTTTGACCCTGCTATAGCCTTGCGAGCTGTTCAGGGTGTACCATCGCCCAGACACAGCTAAGACCACCCTAGTAGGATAAAGTGTCAGGGTTTTACATCTTTATGGATTTATCAGGATGCTCTTAGCACGTCCGCCTCACAGCTAAAAGGTCCTGGGTTCGATTCCCAGGCTCGGCTGATTCTGTGTGGAGTTTGCATGTTCTCCCTGTGCTTGTGTGGGTTTCCTCCAGATACTCCGGTTTCCTCCCACAGTCCAAAAATATGCACAGTAAGCTAATTGGTTGTTCCAAATCGCCCCTAGGTGTGAGTGTGAGTGTGAGTGTGAACGGTTGTGTGTGTTGGTCCTGTGATGGTCTGGCTGTTCAGGGTGTACCCCGCCCTCGCCCACAGTCGGCTGAGATGGGCGCCAGCCTCCCCGCGACCCTAAATAGGAATAAGCGGCTTAGAAAATGAACGAATGCTCTAATTTCAGGGTCCTGTATTTCCTGCATCCCATCGTCCAGGTTCCTCTATTCCCGTACACTTTATTCCAGGATCCAGTAATTTCAAGGACCGATCACTTTGGAGTCTTGTGTTCCAGGGTCCTATATTCCGTGATCCAGTGATCTCACTGCTTTATCTTCGGAGGGTCGTAATTCCCAGGGATCAATGATTTTAGGGACCGATATTTCACAGCCTGATTTTCCCACGATGCTCTTTTTTTTTCTCTCATCATCGCTTCACAGGCAGGAACGGTTGCCAGCAACTTGAGGTTTTTTTTTATCTGTTTTGCAGCAAACTGGATGTGTTTAAAGCGCTTCATTTTTCATTTTCACCCAGTTGTCTTAAATATGCACACGCGCATCTTTACTTGGGATTTTAATTAGCCGTTAATAACATGTGCAAGCTGCAAAGCCATGTGAAGTAAACACACATGCTGTAGAAGAACTAAGAGTTTCTGTCTATGACTTTGTTTAATAAGTCTGTTCATAAGGGCGCAACAAACTGAGTCAGAACCTTATCGGTTGCAGAAAAGTGCACATGTTGGATTTTTTCTATTAGTTACCTGATTTATGGGGGCTCAGTGGTGTAGTGATTATCACGTCCACCACACAGCAAGAAGCTCCTGGGTTTGAGTCCCAGGCGTGGTGAGGGCATTGTGTAGGTTTCCTCTGGGAATTCTGGTTTTCTCTCATAGTCCAAAAACATGGACTTTAGGCCAATTGGTTGTTATTTGCCCCTAGGTGTGAGTGTGAATGGTTTTGTGTGTGTGTGTGTGTGTGTGTGTGTGTGTGTGAGGGAGAGAGACATTTTTGTGTGATTTCAGTCCTGGGTGTTGAGGTGCCTGATGTCTTGAGGGAAGGAACTGTTACACAGTTGGGTTGTGAGGGACCGAATACTCCGGTACCTCTTCCCAGATGGCAGGAGGGTGAAGTGTGTGTGTGAGGGGTGTGTGAGCGGTGTGTGGGGTCGTCCACAATGCTGTTAGCTTTGCGGATGCAGTGTGCAGTGTAAATGCCCGAGATAGAGGGAAAAGCGACTCTGATGATCTTTTCGTCTGTCCTCATTATCTGCTGAAGGGTCTTGCGATCCGAGACGGTGCGGTTCCCAAACGAGGCATTGATGCAGCTGCTCAGGATGCTCTCGATAGTCCCTCTGTAGAACACAGTCAGGATGGGGGAAGGGAGATGGGCTTTCTTCAGCCTCCCTGGAAGTAGAGGCGCTGCTGGGCTTTCTTGGTGATGGAGCTGGTGTTGAGTGACCAGGTGAGATTCTAGAGACCAGGCTAGATGAACACCAAGGAATTTGGTGCACTTGAGGATCTCCACAGAGGATACATCGATGAACAGCAGGGAATGGTCACTCTGTGCTCTCCTAAGGTCAACAAACATCTCTTAGTCTTGTCGACGTTCAGAGACAGACTGTTGGCTCTCCACCAGGCTGTTAGCCGCTGCACCTCCTCTCTGTTAGCTGACTCATTGTTCTTGCTGATGAGACCCACCACGGTTGTGTCATTAGCAAACTTAATAATGTGGTTGGAGCTGTGCATTGCTGCACATTCAGCAAAGTGAACAGCGGTGGACTGAGCACACAGCCCTGAGGAGCTCCAGTGTTCAGTGTGGTGGTGCTGGAGATGCTGTTCCCGATCCGGACTGACTGGGGCCACATGGAGTGTTGTGTTGATGGCATCATCCGTAGAGCAGTTAGAACGATACGCAAACTGCAAGGGGTCCAGAAAGGATGGTAGCTGTGACTTGATGTGCCCCATGACGAGCCTCTCGAAGCATTTCATCACGACTAGTATGAGTGTGACGGGACGGTAGTCATTGAGGCGGGAAACCATAGACTTCTTAGGCACAGGGACGATGGTTGTTGTCTTGAGGCATGTTGGGATGATAGAGCTGCTCAGCGAGATGTTGAAGATGTCAGTGAAGACATTTCCTAGCTGCTCTGCACACTCCCTGAGCACTCGGCCAGGAATGTTGTCTGGACCAGCAGACTTCCGTGGGTTGACTCTGCGTAGAGTCCTCTTCACGTCAGCCATGGTGAGACAGAGCACCTGGTCGTTAGGAGGAGGGATGGTCTTCCTTGCTGTCGTGCTGTTCTGCACCTCAAACCATGTGTAGAAGTTGTTCAGCGCGTCTGGGAGGGAGGCGTCACTGTCACAAGCAGATGGTGTTGTCCTGTAGTTGGTGATTGCCTGGATGCCCTGCCACATGCGCCGGGAGTCTCCGCTGTTCTGAAAGTGGCTGTGGATTCTTTGGGAGTGTGCGCACTTCGCCTCTTTAATGGCTTGGGACAGTTTGGCCCTTGCTGTTTTAAAGGCCGCTTTGTCCCCTGCTCTGAAGGTGGAGTCTCTCTACTTCACAAGAGCACGCACTTTTGCAGTCATCCACGGCTTCTGGTTGGAGTGTATGATAATGGTCTTGGAGATGGTCACGTCATCAATGCACTTGAAATGTCAACAATTCATTCATTCATTCATTTTCTGAAGCGCTCAATCCTAATTAGGGTCGGGGGGGAGCCTACTCTGCCGACTCTGAACAGCTCGCCAGGCCATTGCAGGGCAACACATACACAACCATTCACACTCACACACCTAGGGGTGAATTGGAACAGGCAGTTAGCCTTTTGGGAATGTTTTTGGACTGTGGGAGGAAACTGGAGTGCCCGAAGGAAACCCACACAAGCATT
Source organism: Neosilurus mollespiculum (assembly GCA_030014195.1). NCBI lineage: Eukaryota > Metazoa > Chordata > Actinopteri > Siluriformes > Plotosidae > Neosilurus > Neosilurus mollespiculum. The sequence continues at coordinate 21,971,086 of JAQMYF010000014.1, forward strand.
TGGAGAACATGCAAACTCCACACAGAAACGCCCCGAGCCTGGGAATTGAACCCAGGACCTTCTTGCTGTGAGGTGAACGTGCTAACCACTACACCACTGTGCCGCCCTGAATGACTAATTTAACTTATTTATTTATTTATTTATTTAGTTGGTTAGTTAGTTAGTTAGTTAGCTTAGCATAGTGTCAGTAAGTCCTGCACTTATGCATGTTAAATATTACCTTCAGTAACATCACTAGTCAAATATTTTAATGAATTAATTTATTTATTTTTTAATCTTTAAAATAGTTTAAATTAATTAATTAAAACGGCTTTTTCTTTTTCTTTTCAGAAATGTTGTATTCTATGCTCTTGTATATAAATATTATAACTTCGTATAATTCAAGTTATTGATTTGCATTTAATGAAAGTCGCATGAACACGTCGTCGTTACTGAACTGCTTTCTTGTGAATCTTGTAAATTGATTTATTCAATCAATTCATATAAAAGAGTCACTCAAGAGCTGCTTAATTAAAGCTTTCACACAGGTCATCTCTAACGAAACACCGGAGAGTGATCCGAGCCTGAGGTGATGTGAGAAAATTAAGAGGAGTCCAGATACACCGGGGGAACCTGCCGTGATCTCTGCAGCACCGCAGTGGAGAATCCTAACCATACATCACTTTATGCTGTCCCATACGTCTTAATCCTAACCATACCGCACTTTAATCATGGTACGTACAGCACACCAGTATCTGAAAATAGAAAGAGAGGCACTACAATCCCATAATGCACCACTGCAGTGAGTAAAGCTTGTGTTGCAAGTAAGTGTAGAAATGATCTATAATGCACTGATAATATAAAGTTTGATTTTTCCATTCAGTGGGCATGGCTCTAGTCACAGGGCCCATCCCCCACCCAGTTTTTATGTAATCCTGCTAACCGGCAAACAAACAAATGGTGATAAATACATAACGAGGCTGGGAAGGTAATAGTTCTTACTATAAAAAAATACTTTTTAAATAAAAATATGTTTTTTTTTCATATTATGAAAATCTTTCATTCTAAATATTGTTTGTTTTCATGGAATCGCTCCTGAATGAAAAGGAACAAAATGAAGAAAATGGTTAGCGTTAGCTTTAGCATAGACTGAGTCACAATTTTTTGCTGTTGTTGTTGTTTTGTTTTTCTTTGATGATGTTGAGAGTATATGTGCTGATATCGTAGGTGGATTTATTGGTAAGGTGCTGAACGACATCAAGAGGTCATGAGTTTGAATCCCCGTTAGACCCCCACCGTGCTAAGACTCTGAACAAGTTCTCAAGCACGAGCGTGCCTCTGCCCCCTCCACCCCCTCCCCCCACAGTATAAATGGATGCTGGTAAAAATACTGGGAAGGTAACCAGCGAAGGACGAGCATCCCATACGGCAGGAATTGAACTCATTCTCACTTGTCATTCTCACTTTATGCTTTATATCAGTAGGCAGGAGTGTTATAGCCCACCAGACTTTTTAGGGTTAGCCAATCAGAGCAACCAACTGCTAACATCACGTGACCCAGGATAGAATATATCTGTACACATTGCGTATGATAAGTCTCGGCATAACATGCACCTATGGATGAGTCGCCGTGCCTTCAACCATTTCCAGACCATATCACAAGTTTTCTGTACGGAATATTTACTTATTAATTTATTCATTTATTCATTTATTAACTGCCGAACTGCTTAACCCAGTTCATGTCGAAGGTAAAGCCTATTTGCAGCCTTACTGACACAGATACAAAGCTAACCAGTTAACAATGAAATAGATCAATAATTACCTAAATAAAAATAATTAAATAAATTAATTAATTAATTCAATCATTCATTTGCAAACTGCTACTAGGGTCTCTGGGAGGGTGGAGCCAACTCGGCGCGAAGGCGGGATACAACCTGAACAGCTTGCCAGTCCATCGCAGGGCAACACACACACACACACACACACACCTTGGGTCAATTTGGGACAGCCAATTAGCCTACTGTGCATGTGTTTGAGGAAAACCTGTGGGAGGAAACCAGAGTACCAGGAGGAAACCCATACAAGCACAGGGAGAACATGCAAACTCCACACAGAAACGCCCTCTCTGAGCACGGGACTTGAACCCAGGACCTTCTTGCTGTGAGGCGGACGTGCCAACCACTGCACCACCGCGCTGCCTTTGTTTGTTTGTCTGTTTTCAGAGACCCCAATGTTTTATATTCCTGTTATCTGGTTCTTAACAAAAAAAAAACTAACAAAAAAAGAAATGGCATCCAGGAATGTAGGAGTGTTTTGAAAGTGAAATGAGCTTCTCATGGCCAGTAAAAATAAAAGATGTTTGTGTTTTAATAATGAAATATGACTGAATCCTGGAGATTCTGAATTCTGGAGATTAGGTGTTTGCTTGTTATTCAAATGAGAGATATTTTCCCTGTGTTGTCTGTGTTACAGGAGCGTATTTGCAATTATAATATAAGCCTGACAGCATTATGATGAAAAAAAAAATAAAAATCATAATAAAACACAGTAAAAAGCTGTACAAAGCAAAGGTGTTAATTACCTGTCACAGGCACAGGAGGAGGCGGAGAAAGTTTCTGTGCTTATATGTTCCATACGCTCCTGGATTTTCAAACACCGACCACATCGTGCACTAATGACAGCAGCCATCACCCCTCCCGTGAGCTCAGCCTTCATCACTCTCTCTTTCCCTTTATCTTACCCTTCCTGCTGTCTGCATTTCATTAATGATGACAGCAAGCCAGCTATTAGGTGTCTGTCCTGTCAGGAAGTGATGCATTCGCCATGTAAAACACCCAAAAGCCTTCAATCGGATTTTACTGAATTTAATTGATTCGACTGCTTAACCTCACAGATTGTTAAATAATTGCGACAGACTCGAAAGCAAACACAGTGACCGTGCGCTTGGTCAGAATCAGTGCTCAGATGAGTACACACGTCATAAATATTCATATCGGAGCCTAGCCAATCGATCATGAGCTGAACTCAAGCACGAATCTTGATGACTGTGAATATTTACATCTGATTTTATTTAAAATTGCTGTAAAATATAATCATACACACCTGGAGCGCCCCAGCACAGTGGCGCAGGGGTTAGCATGTCCACCGCAAAGCAAGAAGATCCCAGGTTCGAGTCCCGGGCTCTGTCTGGCGAGCTGTCCAGGGTGTACCCCGCCCTCGCCCAGAGTCGGCTGACTAATTAGGATTAAACGGCTGAAAAAATAAATGAATGAAATAATGAATGAGTCTGAAACACTCCAGCAGGGTGGCATAGTGTTTAGCATATGCACTGCAAAGCAAGAAGGTCAAGGGAGGCTCGCGCCCATCTCAGCCGACTCTGGGCAAGGCCGGGGTACACTCTGAATAGCTCACCAGACCATCGCAGGGCAACACACACACACACAACCATTCACAATCACACTCACATCTAGGGGTGAGTTGGAACAGCCAATCAGCCTCCTGTGCATGTTTTTGGACTTTGGGAGGAAACCGGAGTACCCGGAGGAAACCCAAACAAGCACGGGAAGAACATGCGAACTCCACACAGACGAACGCCGAGAACCCAGGAGTCGAACCCGGAGCCTACTTGCTGTGAGGCGGACATGCTAACCACTGCACCACCGTGCCGCCCGCTACAAGAATCTACTCTGATTTTTTGCCCCGTCCCAATTTCTTTTAAATAAAACTGCTAAGAAAGTCTTCAAGAGTAAAATTTGCATGCGTTGAGATGAAGGAGCTTTAATGATCATACTGCACCACGTGTATTAGTTAAACATACGGTTAATTCACGGTGTCTCTGTACAGGTTGTGGGGGAAAAGGTCACCACTGAGCTGGGAATGCCGTGTGGAGGTAAAACATCTGCTGGTGAAAAGCAATCAGGAGGTGGCTTAATCTCAGGGCGAGAGGCCGTGATGCTCATCTGCATAATCTTCTGTCTGCTTCACGTCGAGTAAACGTGACGTTTTCCTGCGAGGTTCACGCTGGACCAGGGTGGAGCGGGACGACTCGGCTCGGCTCATTAGCTCCGTAATGGCATATCGCAGGTTGTTTAGTCTCACCGGAGCATCGGCTACCTGACGCCGGATTTCTGAGCAGTAATGAAATTTGCTGATTGGACGCTCTGAAGTTCCCGTCGTGTTCTATCACGCGGAGCGTGGATTTAAATCATGACTCAAGATGAAAGCTTCTCATTTCAGTCTTGTTACTGAAGAACGTCTGTTCGATTTTCCACACCTTTCCATGATGTGAAAAACGAGGACGAGGTTCACAGCGGTTCCTAAAAGGAAGAGGCGGAGTCTCTGCGAGTGGCTTTGTTCCATTTAGCATCAACTGATCCTTTCTGCATGTAATGCATTTTTAATGAACAAATCTTTCATGTTAAATCCAAAGTTAATTTCATAACTTATCAATCTTGACTAGCGGTTTGCCAGAACACACACACACACACACACACACACACACACACACATCAGCGTGATCACTCCGCACAGATGGCCGGGTTCTGCCCAATGAGCAGAAACACTTTTCTAAAACCTCCGCCCTGAGTCTGAATCTGACTTTTATTTTCGCTCTGTATTGTTTTGGTTCTTCAGGAAAAGAAAAAAAAAAAAAAACAAACCTCACCGTACGGTATCAGGATACACAACAGGGACCAACAGAAACTACCATTATGATAAAAAATAGATTTCAAATAAAATACATATCCTTTAGATTACACACGCTAATGCAGGAGCTACAGGAGCATTAAGCAATAGCAGCGAGCTAGCTACAATGTCCTACAGCTGTGTTACCAAACACATATGAATTTTAAACGCTTTTAAGATCATCTGATGCTCTCAGTATAGTACGGTTTTATTCCAACAGTCCTGTGATTGCTGTACGGTAAACCCACAACGTTTTTACGGATGTGTTAGCATGAATCATACGGCAGTCGTACGGTGAGCGAGTATCACAGGAATAGTGTACAGGTATTTAGTTTGTTGCTACATTGTACCACTTTCTCATGAACAGAGTACGATTTTCTCCACAACAGACATACAAAATATTTTATCTGTGGATGCAGCTACGCAGCTTTCGGATGATGCACCGCATCCAAACCTACAGCACTTCCTTCTGTCGTAGCGGCACTAAATCCATGCATTAAAAAATAATAATAAATAAAAATCACAGGTTGCTTGTGAAAAACGTTACGCCTTAATATTGTAAAATGACACTTCTGCACTGATTAACCCTGGGTTCACACTGGCGCACGATGTCCGCGATCTCCACGATTCAAAAAAACGTGGAGCTCTATGATTTAAGAGCACGCTTGGAGCATGATTCGAGTATAAAAAACATGGTGGGGTGCATCCAAGGGATGAAACTTGAAGGAATTGTGCTGCCAAGTTCATTAAGATCCCCTACGATGGCGCATCAAGGTCTGTTAAGGTCTGTTAAGGTCTTCTGCTCTCAACTACGATCCCCCAAGTTCTATCATGATTGGCATCAAATCATAATACATTGGAATAATCGCGGCAAAATTTTGCAATTATCAGCACGATCATCATGATTCCACCACGTTCCCTCAAAATCATCACGATTCCATTAAGTTCCCTCAAGATCATCATGATTCCACCAAGTTCCCTCAAGATCATCACAATTCCACCTAGTTCCCTCAAGATCATCATGATTCCACCAATTTCCCTCAACCAAGTTCCCTCAAGATCATCACGATTCCACCAAGTTCCCTCAAGATCATCACGATTCCACCAAGTTCCCTCAAGA
>JAQMYF010000014.1:22124368-22136372 GCA_030014195.1 Neosilurus mollespiculum
GATCTATGATTACAGTCCAGGCAGGGAATTTATAACCAAACATTGAATGAAATAGTAACCCTCTCTCTTTCTCACACACACACACACACACACACACACACACACAAAGTCACCTCCTGCTTGCTAAATAAATCTATTTTTGAGTTAAACAGCATTCTTTGCACAGAAATAAAAGCATGATTACGGGTTTTAAAATGCAATCTGTGCTGGAAATCAGAGGCTCGGAGCCGCACTGACCACACGAAAGCCGGGTTGGAGGAAAAGTCTGGCCAGCGCGGCGAGGGAAAGAATGAGAAAAACAAGACGGCTCTGTAATTAGGAGGCCCTGAAAGCCGAGTGCAGAGGCGTTACCGATCTCTGTAGCGCTCACGGAGATGTTGTGCCAAGCCTGAGTCTCCCGGTCCAGAGGCCGCGTTGTTTTAATGATGCCGTCCTCTGGGTTAATGGTGAAAAACTGATCCAGATCTGTGTAGCGAGGGATTAAATACCTACAAAAAAAAACACAAGAGAGAGACGTGTAGAGTCCGGAGACGGAGCAGAGCAGGAAAAAGAAAGAAACACTGTAGGAGAGAAATGAACTCAGCTGCGTTTAATACTGCACAACATCACGGCTTCTGTTCCACGAAGTACATGAGAATTATTACATCAGCACATCCTTATTTTAATACGCTATCGTTGCTATAGTAACAGCCCATTCACAGGGATGAGTACGACAGACGCTGTACTTAAAAAAAAAAAAATAAAAATGTTCTGCCACACTGCCATATCTGAGATAAAAAAGAGAACTAGAGCACTCTGAGAGCGCAAACCTCCACCAATCCCAGCAACCTCACATATAAACTAATACAATAAAAATAATCATCCCATCTCACAGCATTAAAAAAAAAACATTTAAAAATGTCCTGGATCCAGAATTTGATCCAGATCGTCTCGAAAATCTAATGAAGACTTACGTGTCCAAAGCCCCGCCCCAAATATTCGCTACATGATCTGGCTAACAAACAGAAACAAACAAAAAAACGAACCGCAGGTAGAATCTATCATCACTGGCGGAGGTAATAAAGAGACGCTGCGAGCAACGAGTGTTTATAGCTGCTATACCGGTGGAGCCAACAGGAACTCACCGGCACATTAAATGTAGTAAAGAGAGTGATGTCACAATAATATGATGTCATTGTATAATAAATAAAATAAAATTGCACTTGGATTATAAACATGAGTTTAAAGCTGTAATTTATGTTTGTGTCCTGAAACACTTGCACTGTTTTTATTTTATGTGATTTAAACATGCAGTATTCTCTATCATCGATTTACCTAATATGGAAAAAGGGGGAGGAGCTAAGCTGAGTGGCTCACTTAAGGAGTGATTGTAAAACATAATATTTATGTAATATTATTAAAAATGTTCTTTTTTTATTATTTTAGGCATGCGTTTAGATTTTTTTTGGGTTATAAATTGACTCCGCCCCCTAGGTCTAAAAGCAGGAAATAAAAGGCACGTGTTTGTATATGCAGTTTTCCTCGTGGCTGCAGAGGGCGCAACCCATTTCGTGGTTAATATGAAAAGTCACCAGCTTTCTCTTTAAGCTTTGAGTCTAGAACCATTTCATGGTTTTATGTGTGTGTGTGTGTGTGTGTGTGTGTGTGTGTGTGCCAGCCACCTGACGGGGTTGTTGGCGATATCGGTATCCTTGGCGTATACGCGTCCCACCACGGTTCCCCCCGGCGCGTTCTCCTCCACCTCGAAGTTGTATCCAGGAGCCATGAAGGTCGGGGGCTCGTCGGCATCCTCCACAGAGATTTTCACCACCGTCGTGTCCTTATACGGCCCCCAGCTGATGAAGCGAGAGTCCACGAGTGGGTTAGTCGCCTCCACCTTCAGTGTGTATGATCGCTTCGTCTCAAAGTCCACGTGCTGCAAATACAAACCACATTTCTGTATTCTTTTTGTGCTCTGATGCCATTAATCAGAATTCTACACTGATTTAATTACTGATGAAATGTTGTTTATGGTGGAAAACGTGCCAAGTGTGTTAACGAGTTCAGATTCACAGGATGGGAACACATCACGAGTCACAGTTTTGAGTTAATGAAATAAAAATGCAGGACGGATTGTTGAATTTTAGTCACACGAATGGAATTAGCAAAACATTAGCAGCGTTATTGTTTACATTAAAAATGTTTCAAGAATAAAAAAATGAGTCACAAAATGAAAATGAATCTGAAATTCGTGAGAGTTGAAACAGTGCTGAGGAGCAAAACATAACGTGAATCATTTCACACTGATTCATTTATACTGATTCACTGATTCACTGTCCCAAACTGAGCGAGTCACACAATCCTGTTTTTCTTTTTTACTTTATAATTCAATTCTTTCTTTCTTTGTCTTTGTTCCTTTCTTTCCTTATTTCTTTCTCTTTCTCTCTTTTCAATCATTTTTCTTTCCTTCTTTTTTCTTTCACTAGCTCACTGATTTATTCATAGATTTATTCCACCACCTTGTCTTTATGATTTTTTTCTGTTTCATGTTATATTTACATGTACAGCATGTGGTCGACGCCCTTATCCAGAGTGACTTACAGGAGTGTTTCAAATCAGTACAATCTGATGCTTGTTCACTCAGACCCAGACCCAGGCTACCACCACTCTATACTCGAATTCACTGATTCCCTGATTCACATCATTCACCGATTCGCATGCTTCGATGACTCAGTGATTCAGTGAATTAAATGAATGATGAATTATTTAATTGTGAAAACGAGCTGCGTGTCACTCGTTCACAATCACAAGACGGGAAAAACCAAAATCCACCTCCGACTCTTCAATACAAAACATTAACAATAAATCCACACTGGGTATCACCCCCCCCCCCTCTCTTTAATTTTCTTCTCCTCATTTATTTATTTTCTCTTTTTCTTTTCGTTTATTATTTATGTATCTATTTTCTTCCTTTAATGAAGCAGTGTTGAAAACAGACGTGACCTGGATCTGCCCTCTCTCTCTCTCTCTCTCTCTCTCTCACACACATCACTCCATCCTGAATACTTGAACTCGTCCACCTGCCATAAGAAAGGAGACGGAGTCGGAATGTGTCCCAAAATCTCTCAGAAATCTTATATTAAATTACTGCCTGTTACTGAAGGGGTCTTTCTTTATTGGTCTTCTTTCTTCTTTTCCTTCTGTATTTTTAGATTTTTATTTTTGCTTTTTCATTTTTTCATTTAATGATTTATTTTTTTCCTTTCCATTCTTTCTTTTTCCACCAGGTATTTGTCCTTTTCCTTTTTTTCATTCCTTCTTTCTTTTTTTCTTTCCATGTATGTCTTTTCCATTTTATTTATTTTTCTTTCTTTCCCTCTTCCTTTCATTCTTGTTTTCGTTACTCTTTATCTATCTGTCTCCTTTTTTCTATCTGTCTTTCCATTTATTTATTTCCTTCTTTCCATTTTGCTTTTTTCCTTCCTTCTTTTCTTCCCATTATTTACTTTATTTCCTGGTATGATCTGGATTCCCTGCGTTCAGGTGTGTCAGATGGTGTGTTCAGATTCAGGTAAACACACACACACACACACACACACACACACACACACACACACTAATCCCTAGTGATCAGGACACTGCTAGCTAGCTTGTGATTAGTAAATAAATGAGCTTAGCTTGCAGCAGTTGTGACGTCATTACCGTAAAGCGGTTCTTAGCTTCGGTGTTTGTGTGTTCGAGGTGTCGTTATACTCTGAGAAAGAGGGTTCTGTTTTTAACCCTTAGCAATTGGGATGCCCCCCTTCCCCCCTTTTCTCTCCATCAGCAGTATGTTTTATTTTGGCTCCTAATACCTGAGCAGCTGAAGTTGAAAATATTCACAAAAACAGCGAGCTGCTCTTAATATTCGCACCGTGCCGTCTCGGCCGCACTTCACACAGAATAGCTGATTAAAACACCGGCAATTCTGTCTGTAATTTCAACTTTAATTTACAGAATGCTTTGAAGAGCAAAAGGTGATGATTTCCCGTGAGGTGTATCAGCCCGGCGTTATGTTATTGAGAGAAACTCAGGCACATCGCACTGATTGTTTCTGCCCAGAACCATCGCTGTGTTTCTGGAAAAAAAAGGAAAGAAAAAAAACAACAACAAATATTCTGGCACTGCTGCATGTTTAAACACACACACACACACCTACACACACACACACACACACACACACACACACACACACACAGAGGTTATTTCCTGTTGTTTCTCTCTATTATTTCCTCACCATTTAATTTAGCCTGTATTGAGTCTCTCTCCATTACCCAGAATTCCCTGTGTTTACGGTCAGTGTTTTGACTCTGCTATGGCAGGAGAAGTCTCTCAGGTCCTCAACTTCTCTAGTTGCATTTTTGTACTTGTTCTTTTAGGAGTTTTGGCCCGAAATGCTACCACTTCATTCATAGATTCAGTGATTTATTGATTCAGCAAAAAAAAAGAAAAGAAATAAATGGCTCCAGTTTTCTGCAGTCGAAAAAACAAAACAAAACAAAAAAAGGCTGCAGAGTGGTTAGCATGCCGCCTCCCAGCAGAAAGGTCCTGGGTTCGATTCCCGGGCGCGGGCGTTTCTGTGTGGAATGTGCATGTTCTCCCCATGCTTCCTCTGTGCACTCTGGTTTCCAGGGCAGTGGTGGCCTGGTGGTAAGGTGCTGGATTAGTGATCCCGAGGTCGGGGGTTCGAGCCCCACTATCAACGGGTTGTCACTGCTGTCCCCCCAGTGCAGCTAACTGGGTTATCAAAGGCCGGCCGTGTCTCTCACTGTCTGTGGTGAGAGGAATGTAAAAGAACCATTGCTGATTTTCGTCAGGAGTAGCTGCATAGCCGTCAGCGTGTTTCTGCCCTGCGATGGCCTGGTGAGCTGTCCGGGGTGTACTCTGCCCTCGCCTGAGATGGGCGCCAGGTTCAGAAAATGACATGACATGACACTCCGGTTTCCTCCCACAGTCCAAATACATGCACATTAGGCTGACTGGCCGTACCTGATCACCCCTGGGTTTGAGTGTGAATGGTTGCATGTGTGCTGGTCCTGCGATGGTCTGGCGAGCTGTTTACTGCACCATCTCTCTTTCTCTGACTCTCCATCTCCGCCCTCTTCTCTCATGCAGTGGTGAAGCACTTATAGCGAAGCCCTCCGGTGTGTGACATCACCAGGTTTGAGTCACAAAGAGTGAAAGTTGAATAAAATGCTGAGTGAGTCTGAGTTCCTGTAGATCGAGTGGATGAGCATCGCCTCCCAGCTCCACCCTCCTCTCTTTTACTCCACCCACTTACCCCCACACCAACTGGAATCTCATGGCAGACTCCCTGTTTCTGAGAGACTCGACGTGGACATGAAGCCGGACCTCAACCTTCTATTCAACTGCACCTTATAAAGATGTTACTGTTTGCTCCATTCATGAAGATAACAGTTCAGTAAGTGAGGGGCCGTCCGGTCCTGCGGCGGTCCGGTGGTTACAGCGGTGCATTCTGGATTGTGGTGCTGCAGGTTTTGGTCCCAGCTTTTGATTTTCTTCATAAGGTGAGAGTTCAGTACACAGGAGTGGAAAGTTCCATGAGTGTTGTCTCAAACTCCAGCTTGAGCTCCAGGTCCAGTTTTCTTTGGAAGATATGAGCAGCCTGAACCGAAGAGAGGGAGCATCGGTCCCTCACCTTGTCGTCAAATCACCCCTAGGTGTGAGTGTGGGAGTGAATGGTTGTGTGTGTGTTTCTGCCCTGCGATGGCCTGGCGAGCTCTTCAGGGTGTACCCTGCCCTCGCCCAGAGTCGGCTGAGATGGGCTCCAGCGACTTAGAAAATGAAAGAATGTTTCTTCTCACTTTTTTCTCCATCGTTCGCTCTCACACAGACAAACACACACAACAAACCTCTCATTACTCTCTTACACACCTACACACACACACACACCTACACACACACACACACACACACACCTACACACACACACCTACACACACACACACACACACACACACCTACACACGCACACCTACACACACACACACACACACCTACACACACACACCTACACACACACCTACACACACACACACACACACGCGTACACACACACACACACACCTACACACACACACACACACACACACCTTCTTCAGTTTGATGACGGCCTCCTGTGTTTCGGAGTCTTTGCTGATCTCAAAGGTGTTCATCCCGTCTCCATCCAGCAGTGTGTACTCCACCAGACCGTTCTCTCCCAGGTCCTGATCCTTGGCCTTCAGACGGCCCACCTCCTCTCCTGGCACTTTATCCTCCACCACGGACATCGAATACACACCTACAGCACACACAAACACATGACTTTCATTGCTGGTAGTGATGTTCCATTGTTACCTGCCAATAAAACTTGAAACTTGAAACACACACACACCAGCGTGTGTATGAAGCTGGTGTAGTGTGCACTACTCAGTGTACTTTAATAAAAATAAAGAATAACCTGATTGGGACGAAAGCAGTTGGCTGGTTCTTTGTGTTTAATTTGTGTTAGGGTTGAAAACCCTGTGATCAGAGACTAGGCATGAACGAAGGATACGCCGGCGGTACGTGAGGCTCTGTGGCTCTGAATAAAAAGCTTTCAGGAATCAGAGGAATCAGAGGGTTGCAGGTTCAAAGCCCAGCCCAGCCCGGACGTGAGGAGGAGAGGTATGAGTCCTGGAGGTGTGAGTTAAGATGTTCATCATGTCAGATACAGAAAGGGGTGGAGCCAAAAAGGATTCTGGGTAACAACCCCGTGGGCTTCTGTGTTTATTGTTCTAGATTTTTCACCATGTTTATAGTTATACTTTTACCCCAGACCCCATCATTTACCCAGAATGCTTTCCTCATGGAATCTACCCTCCTGTGGATCCTCTTACCTCACTGCCATCTAACCTGGTCCCCTCCTGAGAAACCTCAAATTAAATCCTGAACTTGGGACTCGAAAAGTTGAGCAAAAGATGAAAAGGAGCACGACTTCAGCTACTTATCGACTACACGCTCTCATTGCATCACTTCCTGTTACTGACCAAGTCGACATGAGGTCTCAACCAAAACCCTTATCTGTCATTTCCTCACTACTCGATCCTCACTTGGACCAGCAGTTCTTCTGCTCCGTCACATTTGCCATCATCCCAGTTCTCTACTTTTTGTTTCAAGTACTGATGATCCACGAGAGCAGCCTTCCTGGAAGGGCCGCACACCAGCATATAAATAGCCCCACCCCTTATATAACATTGGATGCGTTTACACAGCATGTCAGCTATGCCGCTGTCATCAGAGGTGGAAGTCACTCTGCGTGACGCTTCAGAGGAAACGACGTCTCGCTTGTCGCTCCTCACACTGTGTGCTTGGTGGGAGGGGCTGAGACACAAGAATGAGACACATGTGAGGAAACAAGGATGCGGTTTAAGGTTGTGAGAAGCTGAACCTCGATCGTCTCTTCTTCAACGCAACCTTATAAAGACGGTGCAGATTTTTTTCTCTATTCATAAAAGGAAGTGGGCGGGTACAGAGTTTAACTGTGCTCAACTTTCAGGCAATGTCATTAAAGTGACTGCCAATCACAGCGAAACAATGTGGGTGATTGACAGGTGTTGTTGATCATTGAGATCAATGATGATTATTCAGCTCCAAATTATTCAGATTATTCATGGACGTGATGAGATCAGAACCACAAACATGGTGGGCGTCACATTTTCCTCAAGTTCTGAAGACAAAGGTCCGATAAGCATTGCCACTTCCTGTCCTGTGGTGGTCCAATGTTCAGAGTGTTTCTGACTCTCTTGTGTCTGATGTCACAGGTTCAAGTCCTGTTTTCTGATTACTTTTTTTTAGGTCAGGGTTCAGTCGTCACAGTCAAAAGTTCTAAAAAGCATAACACCCATGTAAGCTGATCTAAATCAGTATTGCTCGTTTATCCAGAAGGTCCTGGGTTTGAGCCCCAGCTTTTAATTTTGTCTTTGTGCTGGAGGACAGTTTTCAAAGTACAAAGTTCTGAAACCACACTACACTCGTTGGGATGAGTGTCACCATGTGAACCAAGAGGTCCTTGGTTCAAGTCTCAGCTTTTGATTTGGCTTTCGGTCAGGGTTCAGTACACAAAGTTGAAAGTTCTAAAAAAGACCCATGCAGGGTAGGTTCCTATAGCTCTGGTGGCTGAGTGGTTCTTCTCTAATCAAGAAGTCCTGGGTTCAAAATCCAAAATTTAGTTTTGTCTTTGTGTTGGACTTCAGAACATGAAGTGAAAGTTCTAAAGGATGCAGCACAATCCCAAGATCGTGTAGCTTGACTGGATAAGTGTCCCCTCTTGGACTGAGCGGTCCTGGGTTTAAGGCTCGGGTTTGGATTTGGCTGTCGACCAGGGGCCAGTATACACAGTTAAAAGTTCTAAAAGAGAGGTGCTGCATGTGAGATCCTGTAGCTCACATAGATAGTTGTCTCCCCTCAAACCTAGAGGTCCTGGGTTTGAAGCCTGGCTTTTAAGTTCTCTTTATATAGTATAAAGAGCTCAAAAGAAAAAAAAAAAGCAAGCCATCAGCTCAAAAGAGCCTGTAGCTCACGTTGATGAGTGTCACGCACGGCTTTAATCAAGAGGATGGGGGTTCAAAGCCTGGCTGTTAATTTTGTGTTAGGTCAGGGTTCAGAATGTAAAGTCAAACATTCTAAAAAACAGCATGAGATCCTGTAGCTCATGTGGATGAGTGTCATCTCTGCAGTTCACGAGGCTGCTGGTTCAAATCCCAGCCAGGACTCCAGGAAATGAGCGAACAAGGTTAGGGGTTCAATGGAAGGTACAGGTTGGCTGGAGGGTGTGATGTGGGGGGGTAAAATCTGGGCAGCTGCCCCCCCAGGATTGGAGCAGGAAACACAAGGTGTTATGGAGCTTGAAGAGAGAGGTTCCACTTAGTTCTTGCATAAGATATGCTGTGAATAAACTATGACTCACACAACTTTCTTTAGCACCTCCCACCTCTAACTCCACACCAAGCAGGACTTGAACCTGCAACGTCCAACACGCAGCCTTTACCACCAGACTACCAAGTCACACAGAGATGAGAGCACGCGTAGTACTTTTATCTTTTAAAATGGCTCCAAGAAATAAACTTTAACAGAGGACGTGTGTCGTAGAAGTAATTTAGTTTACTGACCCCTGGTGCAACTACTGAGGAGTTTCGCTTTTAGGTCAATTAAAGTACACGAGTCCAGGCCGTTAGCATGTTTGGCGGACTCGGTGAGAACCTTCATATGTTTGAGAGTTCTGTTCAAGAACATTCTGTTTAATTATAGTAACTTGGTGGAGCCTCAACAATGAAATCCGAAACTCCAGAACCTGTTCAGTCGGAATTAAAACCCTGTTACATCAAACTCATGAATGTGACAAGAGGAAGATCAAGTCGAGTTAATTAAGTACAGTACTGTTGCTTAGCAACCGGAAATATGGATGCAAGCTAGCTAGCACTTAGCTGTTAATTCTTTTAGGCGTCAAACACCTTTTTTTTTTTCAGTGTGAGACTGAAAACTCAGACGAGTCGAGCGGGTACGACTGAACATCACAGCGGTGAGGAAATACCACAAGATTCGTCTTTTTTTAAATGCCGATTTGTTTGTTTTGGAACCAACACAGCAACCAACGTTTCTGAAAGCTTTTAAACATCTTTAGAAAAAGAAAAAGAAATGACGAGTGCTCTTTTGTTTCTTCCTACAGAAGAAAAGTGTTCACTGTGTTCATGAGTCAGTGCTGAGAAGAAAACGGAACTGACACGTAAACAGTACCTGAGGAGACATCGCTCCACGGCTGAGCACCTGCGAGCCTCAAGACACCGAGTGTGTATGAGTGATCGAGTGATCGAGTGAGTGAGTGTGTGTGAGTGTGTATGAGTGTGTGTGTGTGTGTGTGTGTGTGTGTGTGTGTGCCTGAGGCTAGGCCAGAGCAGAGGGACCATATGGCTCTCCTTGCTGTCTCTCCAACGCCAAAGGCTTCGACTGCTTTTATAAAAATAACTCCTACACAAGAAAGAAAGCTTGAGGGGAGAAAAAAGACTTGAGTGAAGAAAAAGAGTTAAAGAAATAAAAGAATAAAATAAAGCTCAAACCGCACTTCTTTTCCAGCCCGAAGCTTCTGAACAGTTTCTCCGAAGATAAAATGATAAGCTAATTTAAGGATCTCCGTTCCAGCTCACACCTGAGTGCAGAGTCAGGAAGTTCTTCTGAAACTGAAACCAGATCCCCTCGAAACGTTTCAGCAGCTGTTCACTCGCTCAGCTCCCAATTCATTAAGAGAGAGAAAAGAATGATACAGATCGAATAAGAAATGTGAAGTGTAAACTCCTCGGAAACTGCCGACACGTGACTCGAGACCCGCTGAGCCAGTCCTGCCTCACTCAACCTCACTGAACAGCTCTCAGACCTCACCTTCAGTCCCGGCGCTGTACCCCTGGTGTAACCCTGAACACTCACCTGTCTATTTCCTCTCACTTTTCTACTCTGAGACGCTCGTGTCCGTCAGAAGGGTTCGTCTTAATTCTACACACGGGTCACTCGGGTACACAATCGGTCCTCCATCACTCTGGGACTGGACTCTCGCGCCTCAATTCTGACACGTCTATCTCTGAGCTCCGCCCGACTCTGAAACAGATCCGGAATGCAGCTGCAACCGTCCGAACCTCCCCTCCACCATCCCTACCTGCAATCGCTTCTCACTCTCCACTGGCTTCCTGTAGGTCCTGCAGCAGATTCACCGATACGCGCCTACAAACGCCAAAACTTACCCTCAACCCATCTACCCAAATCGATCACACCCTGCTGTGCACTACGCTCCTCCAATTCTCTCACGCAGTAAGACTCGTCTATGTTCTGCACCTGGTGGTGAAAGGAACGACCCCTGGATGTCCGAACGGCTGAATCTCAAATCAAACCACGTCCAAAGACCGACTGTGAAGCCGTGATAGGGCTAACGTCCCTGCTGGCTAGCTCATCATTCATTCATTTTCTAAGACGTTTAATCCTATTTAGTGTCGCAGGGAGGCTGAAGCCCATCTCAGCCGACTCTTGGCGAGGGAGGGGTACACCCTGAACAGCTCACCAGGCCATCGCAGGGCAAAAAACATACAACCATTCACACTCACTCTTACACCTAGGGGCGTTTTGGAACAGCCAATCAGCCTACTGTGCATGTTTTTGGATTGTGGGAGGAAACCGGAGTGCCCAGAGGAAACCCACACAAGCATGTGGTGAACATGCAAACTCCACACAGAAATGCTCCGAGCCCGGGAATCGAACTCAGGACCTGCTTGCTGTGAGGCGGAAGTGCTAACCACTGCCTGCTGGCTAGCTGCAGTATAATAAGCCCCACCCACTGCCATGACAAATAACCAGTCCCTTTTCTCGTCTAAACAATCTTTTCATGTACAGCAACTAATTCACACAGTCTTTCTGCACTTTTATCATTTTCCTGGAAATCAGGGTTTTTTTTTAAATGTTACTCTTTTAAATCATAAGTGGGCGTGGCTTACAGTTGGAAATCAAGAGATGAATAGCCTTAACACTCCACTGGACCCTGGTACTAGGAGAAGGGGCGGAGCTAACAAATATGTACCTTTCTTCAACCTTATTGGTTAGAAAAACAATTCTGATGCATGAAGTATGTTTTGTTTAAGTTTTGTAAAGAAAGCGAACAGAATAAATTATCCACACTTCCACACAAACAGCTTCCTAAAACCATAAACTCGCTGTAAATCAACGCTAAAAATACATAGTAAAGTTGAAACTAAGGGAAACACTGCTACAAAAAGTATTCCTAATGTGTGGAAAACGCTGCTTTAAACAATGTAATAAGCGCAGCACTCCCACTAACAGCCGAACGCTAACAGCCGAACGCTAACAGCCATGTTATTTCAGGTGTTTTAGAGTCTGCTCTTATTGCAGCAGGAAATGAGTGTTTTAGGAGAAATGCCTAAAACACACACACACACACACACACACACAC
>JAQMYF010000014.1:22148804-22160128 GCA_030014195.1 Neosilurus mollespiculum
TCAGACACTATGGGATCAGACACTATGGGATCAGACACTAAGGGATCAGACACTATGGGATCAGACACTATGGGATCCGACACTTCCCTCCTGCGAGTTTCTAATAAAAACCCTCAGAATGCTGATGTCTGAGAAGGTAATATTTTGTTCTGTTTTTTTTCTTTTTTTCCTGGAGGATCAGTAGATAAATACAGACAGTTCTTTCGTCCCTCACTGATTGGTGGAGTTTGTCAAGAGCAGGACGTCGGATTTTGAAAACACTGAAAAGCTTCAGTACGGCTGCTGCCTACACACACCTCACGCTGCTCGGCTTTTTGACGGAACAATGAGGAGCGTTCGACTCCGTGCGGAGACGCCTCCACTTCACCACGGCGTATTTATAGCGCTCCTGACACTCACAGCTCTTTCTCCACCATCCATCTCTCCTGCGTCACACTTACACACTCTCACGCCACAATGCTTTTACATGCTGCGTTCTGATTGGCCGAAATTCACTCTTACCTGCTGACACAGTAGCCGTTCTGCAGCAACGGTTTTTGAGGAAAAGCCTGTTATTTACCTCTTATGGAAGGACGATATTACTGAAACATTATATTGTGATATTTCATATTATCATGATACACACATTTCCAGAAGTGTTACATTACAAAGTAAACCTGTAGAAGAACTTAAAGGAAGGAGTCTCCAGTGTCAGGTGAAACAGGCAAAAAACATGGGTGTGGTTTATCTCTTTTAAACTGTAAACGTGGCTACGAAATAACACATACAAAAAATATACATCATCCACCAATCACGGTTAAAAATACCACGAGGTATAGTACACACACAAAAAGGAGGAGGGGGAGGACAAGGAAGAAAATGAGGAACAAAGAATGGGAAGAAAAAGTATATAAAAGTAAAGAAGGATGAGAAGAAGAAAAAGGAAGAAGCAGAAGGAAGTGGAGGAGAAGGAGAAAAAGAAGAAGAAAAAGGAAGTAGAACAAGAAAACAGAAGAAGGAGAAAAAGAAAGGAGCAGGAAGTAGAAGAAGAGGAAGAAGAAGAATGAGAAGAGGAAGAAACGTCATTTGCTTGTCCAATCAGAACCCCAGACCGTGAACCTGACCCCTCGCGGCACTCGTCCACCTCCTTCCTCTGAGTCACCTCTCAGCATTTGATCTGAAACTCAATCCGCCGTTCAGAAAGCGCCTCGAACACGAATTCATAACCTCTAAATGTCAGCGAGGAGCTGGTCGTGATGGAGATCTGGTGACTGCGGTTCTCATCAGAATCCGGCGGAGAATGCACTGTTATTTTTCGGTTGGTTTCTCGTTACGTTGCAGTGCGTTCTGCGGTCAGCCATCGCGCTCTCGGGACGAAACCCGACTCTTCATCGACGTTCGGTTACAGCGACTAATCGGCAGAGGTGTTACGTGAGAGCAAAACTCTGGTGGATCTGATCAGAACCTCTCCAGAACCCAGCAGAGGATCAGTTCTCACTCGGGTTCCTCAGGAGGAAAATACCGGCTCTGGAAATGCAATAAAACCTCAAGGTTCTCTGAAATCTTTCACCGTCTGCTGTTGTGATAATAATCCTGAAACACGTCCTCGGATCATTCCAGCGTCTTTAAATCAAACACAGAATCCATTTGAAGGAACTTTCACTGGTTAAAGCTTTTAATCTCTGTTCCCAGAATTCTAACCAGAGCAGCTGAAAGTGCATTACAGGAACCGATCACAGACCCTCCTCACTCCTCTCTTCATCTTCATTCATTCATTTTCCTAATTTTCCTTTATCCTTCTCAGGTCACGGGAAGGCTGGAGCCTATCTCAGCCGACTCTGACACCCTGAACTAAAAATAGTGTAGTAAGTTCTGGAGAGAGGCATCACGGTGGTGTAGTGGTTAGCATGTCTGCCTCACAGCAAGAAGGTCCTGGGTTTGAGTCCCGAGCTCTGCGAGGGCGTTTCTGTGTGGAGTTTGCATGTTCTCTTTGGGCTTGTGTGGGTTTCTTCTGTGTACTCTGGTTTCCTCCTACAAAAACATGCACAGTAGGCTGACTGACTGTTCCAAATCGCCCCTAGGTGTGAGTGTGAGTGTGAATGACTGTGTGTGTTGCCCTGCGATGGCCTGGCGAGGTGTTCAGGATGTACCCCGCCCTCGCCCAGACTCGGCTGAGATAGGCTCCACCCTCCCCGCGTAGGATTGAATGAATGTTTTTTATTTATTTTCCTGAATGATGATGACGAGTGTTTCTTCCTGATTCCTGGGTTTGGTTTCTGTGCTGCTCATTAAGGTGGGTGTTATATAAGAACACTGTTTTATAATCCGTCTATTTTTATGATCAAAATTATTAAAAAATGGACGAACGCTCTCTGTGAAGGTTTTTTGTTCAGACGGTGTGAAAGACGAGTGCGCTAATGATCTCGTACAGGTGAGGAAACACAGTTGCTGGTGCTGCTAATGAAGGAGAAGAAAAGAAGAGAAGAAATGAGCAGAAGAGAATGCTAAAGGAGCAGAGGTGAAGAGAATAAACGGGAAAAAAAGATCTGCGAAAAAACAGAATACCAATGAAAGAATGTAAAAAAGACAGAAGGGGATGAGAGGACATCCAATCAGAAGAGAAAAAATTCAGAACAAAAGAACAGAAAAGACAAAACAATTACAGAATAAAGAGAAGAAAAAGAAGAGAGGAAAGGAGGGAAGGGTAAATTCTTCACTCTTGTTCTATTGGGTTGTGTGGTTCTGTTAGTAAAGTGGAACTGGACCCTTGGAGACAAGAGTATCATGTTTCCAATGAGAACCCGTCACCGCACTCTGCTTCCATTTCTCTTCAGTGCTGAAGGTTAAGAGTCTCGGCGCTCGCGGCAGTGAAAAGACGCCGCGGTAACAGAACATCTTCATGCACTCGCGTCCTGATAAAAATACAGCGAGAACACGAATAAATAAAAAACCCTGAACCCAGTGAACTCCTTAAAGCGGTTCTGTTTCCTCCAACAAGAGTCATAAAAATACATCCACGCACCAGCCTCGTCTAAAAAAAAACACCGCATACTGACGTCAACATTTTATCGTTTCTATACTAACGGCTACTTATGGTTTCTATAGTAACAGCGACTTATTGTTTCTATACTAACGGCTACTTATGGTTTCTATAGTAACAGCGACTTATCGTTTCTATAGCAACGCTACTTATGGTTTCTATAGTAACAGCGACTTATCGTTTTTATAGTAACAGCTACTTATCGTTTCTATAGAAACAGCTACTTATTGTTTCTATAGTAACAGCTACTTATCGTTTCTATAGTATCAGCTACTTATCGTTTCTATAGTAACGGCTACTTATCGTTTCTATAGAAACAGCTACTTATCGTTTCTATAGTAACAGCTACTTATCGTTACTATAGTAACAGCTACTTATCGTTTCTGTAGTAACGGCTACTTATCATTTCTATAGTAACGCCAAGGTACCGTCTCTATAGTAACGGCAACGTATCGTTTCTATAGTATCAGCTACTTATCGTTTCTATAGAAACAGCTACTTATTGTTTCTATAGTAACAGCTACTTATCGTTTCTATAGTAACAGCTACTTATCGTTTCTATAGTAACGGCTACTTATCGTTTCTATAGTAACAGCTACTTATCATTTCTATAGTAACGCCAAGGTACCGTCTCTATAGTAACGGCAACATAGCGTTTCTATAGTAACAGCTACTTATCGTTTCTATAGTAACAGAAACGTATCGGTTCTATAGTAACAGCTACTTATCGTTTCTATAGTAACAGCTAATTATCATTTCCATAATAACGCCTCCTTTGCTTTTCTATATCAAGTCTATAGTGCCTCCTTTTATTTTTTTATATTTCTGTTAATAATTAAAAAAAAAACACTGACATGGTGCTTTTTTGTAGAAAGATGTATTCTTAACATTTATGGAAGGAGTCTTCAGTGTCAGTCATACAGTGGTTTCTGAAATCCAGGATGAACCTTGACGCGTCTCAGAGAACCAATGAGGAACATTGTGTGCGTGTGTGTGTATGTGTGTGTATGTGTTTGTGTGTGTGTGCATGTGTGTGTGTGTGTGTGTGTGTGTGTGTGTGTGTGTGTGTGTGCGCAAGAGAGGACACACTCTCCAAATCCATTAGAAGTCTGTAATTATGCATTACAAGGCCTCGGTTCTGCACATTCTGCTCGTGCTAATATTTCTCATTACTCATCTTCACCTTGCTGTTTATATGCACAGAACCCCGACGCCACCGGATTAATAACAATAAAGATCCTTTCAAACCTCTCTGATATTTCCCTCCCTCTCCTCCAAACCGTAATTTATTAACTGCATTTATTTTTGTTTTGCTCCTAAAACACACGCAGTCAGTTACACATGAAAACTATAATAATAATAATAATAATAATAATAATATTAATAATAATAATAAAAGTAGTAATAATAATAATAATAATAATAATAATAATAAAAGTAATAATAATAATAATAATAACAACAATAACAATAATAATTATAATAATAATAACAATAATAATAATAACAATAAAAGTAATAATAATAATAATAATGATAATAATAAAAGTAATAATAATTATAATAATAATAATAATTCCTTTTAACGAGAATAATAAAAATGCTGTTTTTCCCCCCAATTTTTTTATGCTTATCCAGTTCATTCTGGTTCTGTTTAAAAACAAAGAGGGATTATCTGAAAGTAATTATCAGTCGTTTGAGGTAAAGGATGAATAATATCCATCAGTTGACTTTAAGAGCATGTGATCACGGCGTCTGATCTTTTACTCTTCATACAGAAGAATAAAAACATTTCAAAGCACTTGAAGTCTGAACTTTTTCTTTCTTTTTCCTTCCTCTTTGCAGGATGTCAGTGAAGAGTGTGATGAGATTTCCAGTCGTTTCAGATGATTATTCCCTTTTTCTTTCTCTCATACATCAATAAAGTGGTAATTATGTCTTCAGTCATTCCTCTATTCTAATCCTCCACTCCGGAGCGCTGCTGTACACGGCAGCATGTTAATGAGCGAGTTATAAACACACACACACACACACACACACACACACACGAAAGACATCTGCATCTTTGCAGTTTTTCAATCCGCTCACAAACAGGTTTCATTCGTAATCAAAAGTGTGTGAGGTTCAGAAACCCAGACGAGTTTTCCTTCTTCCTGTCAGACGGTTTCAGTCCCGTTACAGGAAGTCACCACATTTCTGCTTCCTTTTAACCGAAGCGATGCAACACTGAATGCGCCTCTACTGCCAAGTCCCCAAAAAAAGAAATAAAGAAAAGAAAGAAAGGAGCTTTTCATTTCCTGTAAAATGTACGAGGTTTTCAGACGGTCTCATCCCGAAGGAGACGACTCGCAGGAAACCACAGCGTCTGGAATCGATCTGAGGGAAAGGAAAATAAAATGCCTGGAATTCTTACACTTCTCAAAAAGGAGAAAAAAAACAACTAATACCCAGAAATCTGTGAACAGGAAATTCTTATTTCTACACTGAATTAATTTTACACTCTTTTTCAGCACTAACTCTGATTTCTACACTATTATTTCTACATTAATTCTTATTTCTACATTAACTCTTATTTTTACATTAACTTGTATTTCTACATTAACTTTTATTTTTACACTTCAGTCACTACACAAATGTTTCAATTTCTATATGAACGCATTTCTACACTGAACTTAATTTGCTATACAAACATATAGTTTATACAACTTTATACCTGAAGTTTCTACACCTTATTCCCCATACACATATTTTAATTTCTACACTCCACTCAAATTTCACAAAAATCCACACAAAACTCACTCTGGAAAACTTATTTAAACGATATTTAAAACACTAATTTCTAATATGACTTTAATTTCTATACTCAGGTATTCAATTTCTGAACCTCACTTTTTACTTAAAAAACCCTCAAAGTTTAATTCGGTTCCCTTAAAAATACTCTAATTTACTGATGATCTGTGATATCTATAGTACACTATCCATTTCTAAACACTCACTAAGTTTCTACACTAACTACAGTTTTTACTCTACCAACTTTAATTTCTACACAGTAAACTGAAATTCTTATCTCTAATTTCTGAACCTCTCCTGATTCTTACACTGAAGTCTGCACTACTGATCCGAGCTCTAATTTATGTAGTGCTGAACATAATATTAATTTCTGTAAAAATTCTATCTCTGATTTCTACACCTTTAACTCAAACTAGTTTCTACACAGCTGATTGTTAACTTTAATCTTCTGCTACATTCAATTTAAATTTTTATAATTAACTTTAAAGTCTACAATTCTAGCTCATTTCTATATATTCTATATAGACTCCATCTGAAAGCTACACTCCTGACTCAAAGTACTTCCTGAACTCTAATTCCTACAAACTTAACCAACAACACTTTCAACACCGTTAACTTATTTCTCTAAAGATATTTCTACAGTGTAAACTTTACACGGCTATGTGATTTTGTCGTTCCTGAGGGGAGATGAAAGATGAAAAGCAAAAGATCATCTGCTGAACCGAAAGGGAGGAATAAAGCTTCTATCCCTTTTGGTGGAAAATAGAGGATGTGGATTTCATTTTCAAAAGAAAAAAAAAGTCCATCTGTTGAATGAAAACTGAAAAATGTGACACAAAGCTCCGACACATTATTCAGACGAAAGTAAATCTCCTCGGGACGCCCTACTGAATTTTAGTAGGGATTTCTTTCTTTTTTTATCATTTCTCTTAGTCTTTTCCTTTTTTCCTCTGTCTGATTGACAGCTTTTTTTATTTTTCAGAAACGATTGGGAAGCGAGTGGCACACAGATAAACGTCGCTTCATTCACGACACCTTTTTTCCGCTCAGCCGTCCCTCAGGAGCGGAACGCAACCCTATGAATGGATAAACACAAAATTACCACTCAAAGATTTACCCAAAAAAAGAGAAGGTAGAACAATACGAAGTTGCGGAAGTTCCCAGAGGATTCAACATCTCCGTAAATAAATAATGGCCTCGTCTCTGGATATCACCAGAAAATTTGAGGTGGAATTTTGACACGCATCACTTCAGATGTCTCTTCACTCTATAAACACTGTGACCTATAAATCACTCCAATACCGAAAAGCTGATGGATTTCCTGACATTTCTTCCAGCGATGACATCACCAGCTTCATAATCTGCTCCTTCGGATGCGTCTCTGGGAGTCACGGCTTCGACCTTGGCAGAGTGCAGCCGAGCCGAAACCGAGTCCACGGCCACTGAGCAAACACAGACGAGGCCCGAGACGGAGAATAAACATGGAGAGGAAAAGAGGAAATCCAAGCAGAGCGCGGAGAAAGCCAATTCACTGCCGCCGGTTTCCTCCGGTCTGTGATGAAGACAGAAAGTCACGTTTCTTTCAGACGTTTAATGAACTTGACTCAGATTCTAACGCTAGTCTTTACCCTCCATCTTTATCCCTGAGTAACAGTGATGAAGCAGCGTTTCTCTTACCGTCTTCCTAAAATGTATTCTTTTCTTATCAGTGATTATTCATTCATTCGTTTTCTCAACCAGTTAATCCTATCAGGGTCACGGACAGGCCGGAGCCTATCTCAACCAACTCTGGGTGAAGGAACACCCTGAACAGCTCATTCACATTCACACTCACACCTCAGGGTGATTTGGAACAGCCAATCAGCCTACAGTGCATGTTTTTGGACTGTGGGAGGAAACTGGAGTACCCGGAGGAAACCCATACAGGTGCAGGAAGAACATGCAAACCTCACACAGACACGCCCTCACTGAGCCTGGGACTCGAACCTTCTTGCTGTGAGGCAGACGTGCCAACCACCACACCACTAGGCCCTAACCTTAACCCTCCTGTAAATTCTAATCATCATTAATAACAGCACAAACACAGGGCCGAAATTCTACACGTGGAACACCAGCTCTTCTTGTTATTTAAAATGGTGGTTAAAACGCAGTGGAGGGGTTTTTTTTATCAACTTTTATTAACTGTACTAATAACCATCAGCACCTGATGAGATCTCCAGTAATATCCAGCAATAGGCAGTGATTATCATACCCCCCCCCACCCCCACCCCGACACCATTCAATTTTAGAACTCTGTGGCATGACGAACATCATGACCAGGATGCAACCTTAACCCTGATCTGAACTCTTTGGACTGAACGAGTTCTTTATGGCACTCTGGGCCCGGTGAGGACACCTACATGGTTCTAGCAGGCGTTCTAAATCACAGCTCCAGCAGCGGATCTCAAATGTTTGCCGTGTAATAACAGCCAGGAAAAAAAACACACTTCAGAAAAGACCTGTGGAACTTTGAGTCCAGACTAGAAATAAAAAATAAAACATAAATGAGAAGAAAACTGCAACGCTAAGCAGCTTCTGAAGCGATTCAAAGAGCATCAGAGGAGACAATTTGAAGTTCAGGATCGGAGCTTAGAGCTCCTCTGAGAGGACTAAAACAGGAAATGCTTCATCTCCAATCATCTTCTGGTCTCTGACTCCAGCTCACTGAACACACACTGCTGACTCCAACACTCTCCGTCTCCCTTAAAACATCTAGTGACAGCCATCTACCAGCAGGGACACCCGGAAACAACCGAGAACTGCTGATGAGGTGTAAACGGCTCAAAACGGAGGCTGAAAACGACGACGCTGTGACGCCAACTGGGAGTAAACAGCGGCAAGATGGAGGAGAGGAAGTAATATAGTGCACATTATCAATCATCAATCTCCTCCAGTCTGGACCACATCATTAATTAGGAGTTAAATAACCCCCACCCCCCCTAACCCCTCCCCCCCCCCCCCAGTCTGAGAGCAGCCCGGCGGTTTGAGAAATACATTGCAATATATCACAGGTTCCACAGCAGCCGGTTAGTGAGTCACATTGCTGAGTCAATTAGGACGGGTTCTCGGCGTGTGGGAGTCACCGTGGAGGAAATTACCCGCCGCTCCGCGCACCTACATGACACGACTGTCTGGATTAATACCCAACGACTTAATGGAGAAAACTCTGACCCGTTGGAGCAGACGATGCTGGAATTAATGGAACCAGAAATCAAAGTTAAAATGAAGTTTCGCTGCACGGTCGAGAACTGAGACGTGAGGAAAACGTAAACGATGCATTTTAATTAAAAACGTGAAAGATGAGACGCAGACAAGACACGCAGCGATCCAGACACGTGACTGAGAGAAAAAAAAAAACCCATAAAGAAATGAAACGGAACATTAAACCTCTGCATGATTCTTTGAACTGGATTTTTAATTACAGAATGCCGATGACATGTGATTATAGAAGGGGCGGAGCTAAGCATAAAACTACACAAGAAGATTCTGTAGGAACTTTACCTACGCTAGCTGGCGTTTAATTCCTTCATTAAAATGTTATATTAAACATTCGGCTGTAAAGGTGAAAATTTGTTTTGCCGATAAAATTTATGCATAATGTATGCAAATGCCACTGTTAGAAGTGCCGCGTGTGCTAATTCAGAATAATAAATCATTAATGAGCGAGAGCTGCGACTCAAATGATGTTGTATGTTGTATACATTTAATGCAAAACACCCCAAAACTCTCCAAAAAAGATTTAAAATTGTTAAATGTTTGATATTTTGTAATAAGAAGTCATGTACAATTGCGTTAACATGGTAAAAGGGGCGGAGTCTCCCTGTGATGGAAAGGAGGATGCAGCAATAAAGAACCTTTAAAGAAATAACAGTGTTTTACTTTATACACTGATAAGGATTTGTTTGTTTGTTTTTTTTTATTGTATAACGGCGTATTCTCTTTAAGCTTATCCGTCCCGTAGTTATGAAGCAGAAGGGGCGGAGCTACTGCGTGGTTGAGTGTGTCTCTGATATAGGGCGGGTAGACAGGCTTTAAAAAGGATCAATTTGAGTTTTTTCGGTTCTTCTGGTGGCTGTTTGTGTATAATGGATAGCGTATGGGGCACGTGATGTTACCTGAGATGCTGCTGAACTTGAAGCACCTTAACGTGCGTCACACACTCCTGTTCCTCATGACAGTCGTGACCTCTTTCATTCCGAGACATGGAGGACGTACAGGACCTTATCGTCAGTTCTGTCCCTTAGCTAGCTGTTTTCTCGAGCTAATCTCCCAACGCAGCACTATTTATACCACCGCTGTCTATTTTATGTTATGTAATGACCTTTCTCGGTGCAGGAGTTGACCTCTTGGCCTCCACACGCTCTACATGTGCCTGATGGGGACTTTTCAGTCTGCATTAACACTCAGCACACAACGCTTTTCCACGAGCAGACGGAAAGAATAAAACAGCCGCACAGGCTCCGAGGCCGGATTTGACCTGAGCCGACCGGAGCTCCCGCTATTCTTCCTGCAGCAAAAGCAGAAATTAGGAAGATATTAATTTGAGGGAAATTGACAAAGAGAAGCGAGAAGGAGGGCGATCCTCTTTCTCATCCTCACAAAGTGGAGAAATGAGATTGT
This sequence comes from Neosilurus mollespiculum, assembly GCA_030014195.1. Classification (NCBI taxonomy): domain Eukaryota; kingdom Metazoa; phylum Chordata; class Actinopteri; order Siluriformes; family Plotosidae; genus Neosilurus; species Neosilurus mollespiculum. The sequence goes on from JAQMYF010000014.1 coordinate 22,159,273, forward strand.
TAAAGCCCCTGCGGGGGATTACATTTGTTTTCAGTGTCTCCTTCTCAGATTCCTTTTGGGATTTATGGAGCACGGTAATCCTGTGGAAACCGAGTTTCACTTTCTTTCTTCCTTCTTTCATTTATGCATGACATTTTTATTCTGTGAGAAAGCAGCACAAGGGCTTTGCATCTGGACAATCTGCTTGAGTAATAAAGGAAGTCACTGGGCTGCGGCTGAATTTTAATGCAGGGAAAATAAAACCATGGCGTTTTAGGAGCTAATCACCATTCTGATCAAAAGTGGCGCAAATATCAAGGCATCGCTCCGAGCTCTGAGCTCCGAGCTGTAACGCTATCGATTGGTCGTCTCTGTTTAATCAAAACTCCAGCTTTACGATCAATAACCGCCAGAGGATCTGAAATACATTAATGCCATATCCAAGTCCAGGAAAATCCTTCTATATGTGAGAGGATGGCCCTCGTGACCCTGATTTAGATTAGAGTCAGCGTCATTATTTACAGCCTCAAAACACCAGCTTTGTAAGGTGACAATTCGTCACAACCAGAACGTCAGGTTCCACGGAACAAACCCATCATCTCAATCTAAACGCCGCGAGCTCAAAGTGTAGTCCAGTGTCCTGAATGTGACTAGCATGTCTTATGCTAACACCAAAGCGAGACAACACTTTACAAGCAGGCTTACTGATAAATAAGTCCGTCTCCATAGCAACCAAACAAATAAACCAGGCTTTTCAGCTGCGTAGCTCAAAATAAAATATTCAACTAAAGCACTTTGCCTTTGTGTGTGTGTGTGTGTGTGTGTGTGTGTGTGTGTTTGTGTGTGTGTGTGTGTGTGTGTGTGTGTGTGTGTGTGT
>JAQMYF010000014.1:22182725-22187725 GCA_030014195.1 Neosilurus mollespiculum
CCCTGACACACACACACACACACACACACACACACACACACAGAGAGAGAGAGAGAGAGAGAGAGAGAGAGAGAGAGAATGAAGCACAAATGTTCGAATGAGAAAGTGTCCCAGTAGCTCAACAGTGGTGATGATAGAGCTGTAAATTCACCCACTAACATACAAATTCTCCGAATCTCACCTTCTCATTTCACCTTATACTCAAATTATGACACTTTATTCTATTTAGTAGGGGTACAATACTAGAGATAAACTTCTCCTTAGAAACACTGGAAATTTTTCATTTAAGATTTTATTCTGTCTTTTGGGGCAGAGACTGTGTTTTTTAGGGAGCTGATACGGAACAGGATATAATCCATGCTTTATGTCACATCAGCAGTAAGAGAAAGCTAAAAACCTAACAATAACCACAATGGCCACAATGATGACATAAGGATCACAGTGTGTGTGTGTGTGTGTGTGTGTGTGTGTGTGTGTGTGTGTGTGTGTAAAAGGGGTGAAGGGGGGCTATTAACCCTGTAGCATGTGTGGGTGTGGTTTAATGTCAGCCATCATATTAATGGAGGAGTTTGGAGAGTTGAACCTTGTTTCCTGATTTGTACTTTTGTGCGGGCTCTCTCTCTCTCTCTCTCTCTCTCTCTCTCTCTCTTTATGTGTGTGTGTGTGTGTGTGTGTGTTTATCCTGATGGAGTTGAGTATTGAAGAGAAAATCCTGGACTTGTTGCACTGAACATTTGCTCTGGTTACATTAGTTTTCCCTTTTTTTTTTTTTTTTTGTACACCCAGACCCACTCAGACACGAGGTACAACCCGAGCGCCAGGCTGCGCACCTCGAAACAACTTTGCAAAGACCTTGAGAGAGAAAGTGAGTCAGCATTCGGCAGTCAATTTTTATTTATTTATTTATTTATATTCTTAATGATAGTGCTCCGTCCATCTGTCTCCTGCTGAGGCGAAAACCAGAGGCCGAGCTCCATAAACACCTTCAAGGACATGGGTTCATCATTTTGACCTGCTGACGAATAAAGAAAAAAAAAAGCGACGAGGCGATTCCAGCACAGAGCTCTGGATGTGGTATAAAATATTAAGCGCTGATCTCCGGGGTATCAACCAGAAACCAATCACTGAGTCGTTGATCTGTCTTTCCGTTCGTATGGCTTCCCAGGTATTTAGGTGAGCGTTTTTTTTTCTAAATAAAGATATTAACCTCAGATTTGTGTTCTCCCAGGATACCGTGAATAAATGCAATATGCATGATAGAATTTGCTAATGTTAGCTAATGACAACCAAGTCCCGATTTTAAACATTTCCTACTGAGCTTAGCATGTTCTATATTTAAATATCATATCAAATACAAAAGCACACAGAGAGCGCAAACCTCCACCATGCTGAAAAAGTACAGAATATTATGGCCTGCTGTAATACCACACTTCCAAAAATAAAATATCATCCCAGCTCACAATGTCGAAGAATTTTATTTGTCCACACCCCACCCCCACCCCCACCCCGCCTTGGGGAGAAATTTCATGAAAATTCAAACTAACCTTTTTTGTGTAATACTCCCAACAGACACACAAACAAACCATGGGTAAAACTTCATGTCCTTGGTGGAGGTAATAAACGCATTCACATCTCAGACGAAGATTTTGGTGTCTAGACCAATGAGATGCACAAACCATTTCCATGCACAATCTGGCAACCTGGACTGCAACAGTTATGACTTGAAGATGATATGGAATCAAATGCAGTCCGTTCCAGGCAGAAAAAAAAAGAGAAATAAACAATGTAGCTGAGAACACTCCCCAGCTTCTTCTAAATGTGTCTCTTAAACTACAGCAGAATATTGTTCAGTTCAAGTGAATTTAATCATTTACTTTAAATGAATATGTGAACGAATCACAGTTGTTTTTTCCTTTGTTAATTACCATAATGAAACACAGAGTGCGTACAGCGAGCAGCCCGTTCACATGATAATCCAGGACTATGAATCTGTTCGTTTCATTTGCTGAATCGTTTAATCATGCGAGGGTCACGGGGAGGCTGGAGCCTATCTCAGCCGACTCTTGGCAAGGGCAGGGTACACCCTTTGAAAGTCCATCGCAAGGGCAATTTGAGACAATTATCGAAATGTGGATAGTGGGAAGAAACTGGAGTACCTCAAGGAAACCCACGCAGGCACAGAGAGTGCATGAAACTCCACACAGAAACGTCTGGGACTCGAACCTACGACCTTCTTGCTGAGAGACGGACGTGCTATCCACTGCGTCACCGTGCGTCACAAGTTTTAATAAAAAATGTAATTGTTTAGTGAACGGAACTGAATCGAATCATTCAAAAATAACGAATCAGGATGAAGCCGCCCACTTAACATGGACCAGTTCTTCACGTGATCAACTTTTAAAGGAAATATTCAGGTCTGTATTTATTAGGGACTTTATTCATGATTTTAAACTCTCAGCATGTTTTTGTTTGGACTGGATCTGATGATGTGAAAAAGATAACGTTATATAAAGTAGACACTTCCTGTTTATTTTCGCTTCCAGAGTTTCCACAGAGGGTCATTCAAGCGTCTGTTAGTTTTCGGGTCAGTAATCATGCGAGTGTTGTTCAGTGCCACTGAAAGCAGGTTGAAAGGAAACTTCCCGTTCTTTTCACAGCAATAAAACAGCGTTTAGCGCGACAGTCGTGGAAACGGGACTCGTTCGCTTTGTGTGGAGGAGAAACGGTATGAACAGGGTGCAGGTGGCCTTTGGTTTCAGGGTGTCATTATCAGCCCATTTCTGCCCCTCTCTGCTCTTCAGGTCTCTCAGCAGGGACAGATTGCTCCATCACATGTTCACGACGCCGCATTCGCCGCGCCGCGTGTCCTCCTGTTGTACTGTTGTAATGCTAACGCTGGCTAAGCTAATGAGGATGAGAAGCAGTGAGACCACCCACAGCACCAAACCTGCTTTACTGCAGAGAAGATTCTTTAAAAATCTTTAAAAATCAGAGTGAGAATAAAAATGAAACCTGCACCACATTTGGAAGTACTTTTATTATAAATAATATAATATATATAAATGATTATAAACTCCTACTGAAGCGTTTTCTTTCTCTTTATTATTCAAAATTTCATAAAACACACTGCTAAGGGTGGGCAGCACGGTGAGACGGTCCTGGGTTCGAGTCCCGGGCTTGGCGAGGGCGTTGCTGTGTGGAGTTTGCATGTTCTCTCTGTGCTTGTGTGGGTTTCCTCCTGATACTCTGGTTTTCTCCTACAGTCCAAAGACATGCACATTAGGCAAACTGGCTGTTCTGAATTGCCCCCAAGTGTGAGTGTGAGTGTGAATGGTTGTGTGCGTGTTGGCCCTGTGATGGATCGGCGAACTGTTCAGGGTGTACCCCGTCCTCGCCCAGAGATGGGCTCCACCCTCCACGCAACCTTAATATGAAGTGGTTCGTCAAATGAATGAATGAATAAATGAAACTTGTAGCTATTTACGAACTGAAGTGAACGTCACTGTATTATGACTCTACAGGACCGTATCAGTGTTTACGGCACTGAACTGATTCAAATTCTTTTTAAAAACTAACGACTCAGTGAATCGACTCGACTCACTGTCAGATCAAAGATCCATTTTCATTCCCGGGTCCCTTTTTTAAACTACCCGTCATGTGAGGATAAAATCCCACTGATGCTCTTTCCATATGTTTAAAGCATCAAACAACCACAGAACCAACAGAAAAACCCGTCTCTCCGCCTCTCCTAAAAATGCACAACGCCGTCTACTTTTCTGCGGACGCCGAATTCAGTCATTGACACAAACCCGGTCTGACAGTTTGCTCTAAACAGAGTGGGTGAGCAGACGGAGGAGAAACGCAATCCTTTTCTTACGCTTTGTTTACTCCTTTAGCTACAGTTTCTTTCTTTCTTTTTTTTTGCAAGAGATGAGACCCGGACACTTTAAAAAGTTTTTTTAAGCTATTCTCGCCGGGGTTAAACGCTGGCCTTTCTGCGCCTCTCGTATGCGAAGCAGAGATGTGAATCCGCCATTGTAGAGGCCTGATAAAGAGATTAGGACGGAGTGAAAGGAGGCAGGGACAGCGTCTCCTCGCATCTGAGACTCTCGGCCTGAAAGAGCCATTGTGAAGCCGCTACACATCCTGCCTTCCCAGAGCACTCGACAAGCGAAAACAGCGAATTCCTGTGTCAAACAAAACCTGCCTTGTCTAACCCCAAGGTTTATCGGCCTCATTTACAAACGCCTGCCTTTGTGACCCAAACCGCTTCCCATTAGCGGCTACGAGGAGCAGAACTAAATAAATTATTCACCCTTTCTTTTTTCAATGGTTTAAATCCAAAAAGAAAATGGCACAAAAAAAACCCCCAAGATCAAATCTTCCTCCTTCTTCTCCTTTTTTTTTTTTTTTTTTTTTTTTTTGGAATTGAAATTAGACTATGAAAACATGTGCAGGCACTTTTTATTTTTCTCTGCATGCCAAGAAGATTCAATCAAGCAGATGTTCAGGGTTTTTATCTCCCTTTCTATCATTCAGTGATAGAACAGGACAATTCCTTCCCAGGAAATCAACATTATATATTTATATATTTAAATATATATTTAGATAAAACCAATCCCCACAATCAATGACTTCACATCATATAATAGAAAATTGAACATTGAAAATCGAATAAAAATGAACGAAGAAAAAAACGAGAAAGGAAAATGCGGTGGAGAGACTCATTTGCATAATTATTCAAGTTCAAAGGATAAAAATCACCCAGAGTAAACAAACTCCTGATTGGCTCCCGATGTTCTTTAGAAACCCTTTGTAATTTTATGAAAGTTTTTTTGTTTGTTTTTATCTTTGAAAGAATCTGATCCAGCAGGAAATTGGACTGATTTTCTTTTTCCACCTCCCTCTTTAACTTTTTGTTTGAGGACAGAGGTCAAGCCGTTTTGCCTCCCAGGCTTTATTTTCGGCCCCGAGTTGTAATTAGCCCTGCTCGGTATTCA
>JAQMYF010000014.1:22192725-22194946 GCA_030014195.1 Neosilurus mollespiculum
CCTAGTTTGGGTTTGTTTGCACCTTTAAGCTTCTGCAGTGTGGATGAGGTGATGGAGTATTTTGTTTGTGTGTTACCTCCACCATTTGGCAAGGTGACACACAAACAAAAGGAGGTACTGTATTCACCAACATCTGTTTGCTTGTCTTTTAACAAGATTTTGCAAAAACTACTTCACTGATTTCCAACAAACTTCCAGGGCCTGGCAAGAACCCATTTCATTCTGGAGGTGATCTGTGCCTGAGGTGTTAAAAGAAATGTCCAAAAAAAATTCCTATCTTTAACATGGGGTGAAATGTTCACTAGGGGGAGACATTTCATTATAACTCTGCCAAGTTATAATAATCTGTCCGTGCCTGGGGGAGGAGCCTTACACTGTGCGAGTGCGCCACTGGTTTCTTATAAATGAATTAATCCAGAAATGAGAGAGTTTCTGGCAGCAGGAAGCACAAAAGCCTCAGCGGCATCCGTGGAAGAAAATATGACGAACAGACGAGATTAAAAGGATAAAAATGTTATCTAGTGTGAGTCTGTTTACATCTTGCAAATCCTACCAGGTTGGATGTTTTTTTAAAGAAGCTTTCGTCTTGTCTTTTTAATCCTGACATCACAGGTTTTGTCGTTAGGAATCAGGTGGGGCTGCGTCTTATTTCAGAGATTAAAAGATAACAAAAGGGCTCCAGTTAGGGTTTATCTACATCATTAAGTTCCTACCAGGTGGGTGTTTTGATGAAGAAAGTTTTTAAATGCTTATTGTTGCCTTATTAAATCCCACCACGTCCCAATTTTACCATCAGGAAGCTGAAGAGCCTCAGAGGCATCGGTGGAAGTAAATATGACAAACAGATGAGATTAAAAGGATAAAGAGTCGTAGTTAGAGTTTGTCCATCTCCGTGCTCTCACCGGGTGAATTGGGAGCTTCAGAAGGCTCCACGCTGCTCTATCGCTCTCAAACATTCGAGTGTTAATGCACAAGGCAGCTCGTAGCCACAATAAGAGACGCCACAGTGTGAAACTCAGATAATTAAGCAAATGTGACAAACAGACGGAGCTGTGGCTGATTTCACCCCTGATTAAAACATTCACAGGACAAAAGAACTCTTGTTAGGGTTGTTTGTATCTCTGAGATCTCATCAGGTGAAGAAGATCTTGTGTTGTTTATTAACGCAGGTGATTTGATTATCCAGACGACGCTGCAGGCAATTTCAGGAATTAAAACAGGAAAATAAAAGTCGTTCACTTCCTGTTGAGATAAAAGCGCCCTTGTCATGGTTTGTTCTCATCTCAAATTCTCACTGTGGTGACGTTGTGCTACTGAGGGCCTCAAACCACTTTATTAGCCCCAAACAACAGCTTTTCCAGATGATTCTACAGATTAAAAATCAGATGAGGCTGCGGAAGTCTGTGTAAAATAAAAGTGAAGAAATCGATGCATTTCTTAAGGATATCTCCATTTTTTCCTATATCTCCAGTCGAGATCAAAGGACTCCTGAACCTCGATTTATTTTATGAGACCCAAATCGAGATGTTTTGCCAAATAATTAAGCAAATCATTTGGTGAAACCGTTCAGCGTTGAGTTAGTGCACTCCTGCAGGTGATTAAAGTGCTACACAAAGCTCTTGTATTTATTTTATTAGTCCCCGACATCACAGTTTTATGCGCCAGGCTTTTTTACGATGTGGTTTTCGGCGTGTTGTTCAGGGGCTCGGAGTCACAAGTCGGAGAAGCCAGCAATTAGCTTTATTGCAGATTAACAGAGGGAGTAATGGAGCATGTCATTAGGGATCAACGTGTCCTCCTCCTCCTCATCCTCCTCCTCATCCTCATGCACTCGAAGAGAAAAAGAAAGAGGCTGCAGTAAAACAGAAAAGCCGCTTCTGCAGAAAAGTGCAATTAAACCAATAAACTCAGCCATTAAACACAGCCACGCCCAGTGTGAGCACAGGGTTCAACCAGATCCCCTTATACATTTACTCCAACCAGTATTTATGGAATTATTAACCGGACAGTTTAATACACTGATGACACGTTCACTCACATTTACTGTTGGATTCAATCCTGATTTCTTTTTGTTGATTCATACGGTTTATATCTATATCTTAATTATTATTTATTAGCCTAAATGTGATTGGTTACCACAGAGACATGATTCCACCAAGTTCCCTCAAGATCATCACGATTCCACCAAGTTCCCTCAAGATCATCACGATTCCACCAAGTT
>JAQMYF010000014.1:22210095-22221201 GCA_030014195.1 Neosilurus mollespiculum
CTCTCTCTCTGTCTCTCTCTCTCTCTCTCACACACACACACACACACACACACACACACACACACACACACACACACCATGATGAAAATGTATTATGCTGTAATATAAGGTTCCAAAGTCAAAGTAAAATGTATGTGCTTAATAAACACTATGTTTTAATGAGGTTCAGATAAAGATATAAAATTCGATTATTATGTGGATATTATTTAATAAATGACATCATTCTTACGGCTTTATTACATCACAGCCAGGTTTTTATTTAATTATGCAGATGAAGATAATCCCCACCAGCATTTCATAACTATTATTAAACACTTACACACACAATTATACACACATTCACACACACATTTACACACATTCACACTCACACTTACATTAATGCTAAAACTCACATTCAAAATCACATTTACACTCACACTCACATTTACACTCACATTTACACTCACATTCACACTTGCACTTACACACACATTCACTCACACTTACCTTGACACTTAAACTCATATTTACACTCACATTCAAAATCATGTTTACACTCACACTTATATTCACACTTACACACATTTACACACATTTACATTGATGCCTAAACTCAAATTCAAAATTACATTTACACTCACATTCACACTTGCACTTACACACATTCACTCACACCTACATTGAAGCTTAAGCTCATATTCACACTCACATTCAAAATCATGTTTACACTCACACTTACATTTACACTCACACTTACACACACATTTACACACATTCACACACATTTACACTCACACTCACATTCAGACACACATTTACACACATTCACTCACACTTACATTAACCCTTAAACTCATATTCACATACATTCACACTCACACTTACATTCACACACACATTCACATATTTACACACACTCACACTTACATGCACACTCACATTTACACACACATTTACACACACATGCACACACACATTTACACATTTTCACACTCACACCAACATTCACACACACATTTACACACACACTCACATTCTCACACATTTACACTCACACACTTCTTACTCACACTTACATTCACACTTACATTCACACACATTTACATACATTCACGCTCACACTTACATTTACACTCATATTCACACACACATTTATACTCGCACTTACATTCACACACACACACATTGGCGCTTAAACTCATATTCACACACATTCAAAATCATGTTTACACTCACACTTCCATTCCCACTCACAATTACACACACATTTACACACATTCACACTCACACTTACATTCAAACACACATTCACATGCATTCACACACACATTTACAATGAGGCTTAAACTCATATTCACACTTACATTCAAAATCATGTTTACACTCACACTTACATTCACACTCACACTTACACGGACATTTACACACATTCACATTAACATTCACACACACATTCATACACATTCACACACATTCACACTTCCATTCTCACACACACATTTACACACATTCACTCACACTTACATTGACGCTTAAACTCATATTCACACACATTCAAAATCACATTTACACTTACACTTACATTCACACTCACATTTACATTCACACTAACCTTCACACACATTCACACTCACACTTACATTCACACTCACATTCACATTCAGACTCACACTTACATTCACACACATTCACTTACAAATTTACACACATTCACATGCACACTTACATTCACACACATTCACACATTCATACTCACACTTACATTCACATTCACACACATTCAAATTCACACTCACATTCACACACATTCACAAAGACATTTATACACATTTACTCACACTTACATTGACACTTAAACTCATATTCACACTCACATACAAATCATGTTTACACTCACACTTACATTCACACTCACACTTACACAGACATTTACAAACATTCACACTTACATTCACACACACATTCACACACATTCACACACATTCACACTCACACTAACATTCACACTCACATTCACACATTTACACTCACACTTACATTCACACTCACATTCACACACATTCAAACTCACACTTACATTCATACTCACATTCAACCACACATTCACACTCACATTCACAAACACATTTACACACATTCACTTACATTGACGCTTAAACTCATATTTATACTCACATTCAAAAAAACATTTACACTCACACTTACATTCACACTCACATTTACACTAAAACTCACATTCACACACATCCACACTCACACTTACATTTACACTCACATTAACACACATTCATACACATTCAAACTCACACATTAACACTCACATTCAAATTCAGACTCATTTATACGATAAACCCTATAAATGTAATGATTATACGATAAACCCTATAAACATAATAAATATACGATAAACAGATTAAACATAATGAATGTATGATAAACCCTATAAACATAACGAATATAAGATTAAACTCTATAAACATAACGAATATACGATTAAACCCTATAAAGGTAATGAATATACGATAAACTCTATAAACGTAATGACCATACGATAAACACATTAAACATAATGAATATACGATACACCCTATAAACGTAATGAATATACGATAAACCCTAAAAACGTAATGAATATACGATAAACCCTATAAATGTAATGAATATACGATAAACCCTATAAATGTGATGAATATACGATGAACCCTATAAACATAATGAATATACGATAAACCGTATAAACGTAATGAATATACGATAAACTCTATAAACGTAATGAATATACGATAAACCGTATAAACGTAATGAATATACGATAAACCCTATAAACGTAATAAATATACGATAAACCCTATAAATGTAATGAATATACGATAAATTCTATAAAGATAATGAATATACGATTACCCTATAAACGTAATGAATATACGATAAACCCTATAAATGTAATGAATATACGATGAACCCTATAAACAAAATGAATATACGAAAAACCCTATAAACTTAATGAATATACGATAAACTCTATAAACGTAATGAATATACGATAATCCCTATGAATGTAATGAATATATGATAAACCCTATAAACGTAATGAATATACGATAAACCCTATAAACGTAATGAAGATACGATTAAACCCTATAAACGTAATGAATATACGATTAAACCCTATAAATGTAATGAATATACGATAAACCCTATAAACGTAATGAATATAGGATTAAACCCTATAAACGTAATGAATATACGATAACCCCTATTAACACAATGAATGTACGATAAACCCTATAAATGTAATGAATATACGATGAACCCTATAAACATAATCATTATACGATAAACCCTATAAACGTAATGAATATACGATGAACACTATAAACATAATGAATATACGATGAACGCTATAAACATAATGAATATACGATAAACCCTATAAACGTAATGAATATACGATAAACCCTATAAACGCAATGAATAAACGATAAACCCTATAAATGTAATGAATATACGATGAACCCTATAAACGTTATGAATATATGATTAAACCCTATAAACGTATTGAATATATGATAAACCCAATAAACGAAATGAATATACGATAAACCCTATAAATGTGATGAATATACGATGAACCCCATAAACGTAATGAATATACGATAAACCCTATAAACTTAATGAATACACGATGAACCCTATAAACATAATGAATATACGATAAACCCTATAAACATAATAAATATACGATGAACGCTATAAACATAATGAATATACGATAAACCCTATAAACATAATGAATATACGATAAACTCTATAAACGTAATGATCATACGATAAACACATTAAACATAATGAATATAGGATAAACCCTATAAACGTAATAAATATACGATAAACCTTATGAATGTAATGAATATATGATAAACCCTATAAACGTAATAAATATACGATAAACCCTATAAATGTAATGAATATACGATAAACCCTATAAATGTAATGAATATACGATGAACCCTATAAACGTAATGAATATATGATTAAACCCTATAAAAGCAATGAATATACGATGATCCCTATAAATGTAATGAATATATACGATAAACACTATAAACGTAATGAATCTACGATAAACCCTATAAACGTAATGAATATATGATAAACCCTATAAACACAATGAATGTACGATGAACGCTATAAAAGTAATGAATATACGATGAACCCTATAAACATAATCATTATACGATAAACACTATAAACATAATGAATATACGATAAACCCTATAAACGTAATGAATATATGATAAACCCTATAAACGAAATGAATGTACGATGAACGCTATAAAAGTAATGAATATACGATGAACCCTATAAACATAATCATTATACGATAAACTCTATAAACGTAATAAATATACGATGAACACTATAAACATAATATATGATAAACCCTATAAACGTAATGAATATACAATAAACCCTATAAACGTAATGAATATATGATAAACCCTATAAACGTAATAAATATACAATAAACCCTATTAATGTAATGAATATACGATAAACCCCATAAATGTAATGAATAAACAATAAACCCTATAAACGTAATGAATATACGATAAGCTCTATAAACGTAATGAATATACGATAAACCCTATAAACGCAATGAATATACGATAATCCCTATAAATGTAATGAATATAAGATAAACCCAATAAACGTAATGAATATACGATAAACCCTATAAATGTAATGAATATACGATGAACCCCATAAACGTAATAAATATACAATAAACCCTATAAACGTAATGAATATACGATAAGCTCTATAAACGTAATGAATATACGATAAACCCTATAAACGCAATGAATATACGATAATCCCTATAAATGTAATGAATATACGATAAACCCAATAAACGTAATGAATATACGATAAACCCTATAAACGTAATGAATATACGATAAACCCTATAAACGTAATGAATATACTATAAACCCTATAAACGTAATGAATATACGATAAGCTCTATAAATGTAATGAATATACGATAAACCTTATAAACTTAATGAATATACGATAAACCCTATAAAAGTAATGAATATATGATTAACTCTATAAATGTAATGAATATACGATAAACCTTATAAACGTAATGAATATACGATGAACCCTATAAACATAATGCATATACGATAAACTATAAACGTAATGATCATACGATAAACATATTAAACATAATGAATATATGATAAACCTTATCAACGTAATGAATATACGATGAACGCTATAAACGTAATGAATATACAATAATCCCTATAAATGTAATACATATACGATAAACCACATAAACATAATAAATAAACGATTAAACCCTATAAACGTAATAAATATACAATAAACCCTATAAATGTAATGAATATACGATAAACCCTATAAACACAATGAATAAACAATTAACCCTATAAAGGTAATAAATAAACTATAAACCCTATAAATGTAATGAATATATGAATAAACCCTATGAATGTAATGAATATACGATAAACCCTATAAACGTAATGAATATATGATTAAACCCTATAAACGTAATGAATATACGATAAACCCTATAAACGCAATTAATATACGATAAACCCTATAAATGTAATGAATCTACGATGAACCTTTTAAACGTAATGAATATACGATTAAACCCCTATAAACGCAATGAATATACGATAATCCCAATAAATGTAATCATTATACGATGAACGCTATAAACGTAATAAATATACAATAAACCCTATAAACGTAATAAATATACGATTAAACCCTATAAACATAATGAATATACGATAAACCCTATTAACGTAATGAATATATGATGAACCTTATAAACGTAATGAATATACGATAAACCTTATCAACGTAATGAATATACAATAAACCCTAAAAACGTAATGAATATACGATAAACCCTATAGACGTAATGAATACACGATAAACCCTATAAACGTAATGAATATACGATAAACTCTATAAACGTAATGAATATACGATAAACCCTTTAAATGTAATGAATATACGATAAATTCTATAAAGGTAATGAATATACGATAAACTCTATAAACGTAATGAATATACGATAAACCCTTTAAACGTAATGAATATACGATAAACCCTATAAATGGAATACATATACGTTAAAACCATATAAACATAATGAATATACGATTAAACCCTATAAACGTAATGAATATACGATAAACCCAATAAATGTAATGAATATACGATGAACCCTATAAACATAATGAATATATGATAAACCCTATAAATTTAATGAATATACCATAAACCCTATAAATGTAATGAATATACGATAAACCCTATAATCGTAATGATTATACGATGAACTCTATAAACGTAATGAATATACGATAAACCCTATAAATGTAATGAATATACGATTAAACCCTATAAACGTAATGAATATACGATAAACCCTACAAATGTAATGAATCTATGATGAACCCTATAAACGTAATGAATATACGATTAAACCCTATAAACGTAATGAATATACGATAATCCCTATAAATGTAATGAATATACGATAAACCCTTTAAACGTAATGAATATATGATTAAACCCTATAAACGTAATGAATATACGATAAACCCTATAAATGTAATGAATATACAATAAACCCTATAAACGTAATGAATATACGATAAACTCTATAAACGTAATGAATATACGATAAACCCTATAAACATAATGAATATATGATAAACCCTATAAACGTAATGAATATACGATAAACCCTATAAATATAATGAATATACGATAAACCCTATAAACGTAATGAATATACGATAAACTCTATAAACGTAATGAATATACGATAAACCCTATAAACGTAATGAATATACGATAAACCCTATAAACATAATGAATATACGATAAACTCTATAAACGTAATGATCATACGATAAACACATTAAACATAATGAATATATGATAAACTCTATAAACGTAATGAATATACGATTAAACCCTATAAATGTAATTAATATACGATAAACCCTATAAACGTAATGAATATACGATAAACCCTATAAATGTAATAAATATACGATAAACCCAATAAACATAATGAATATACGATTAAACCCTATAACCGTAATGAATATACGATAAACCCTGTAAATTTAATGAATATACGATAAACACATTAAACATAATGAATATAAGATAAACCTTATCAAGGTAATGAATATAAGAAAAACTCTATTAACGTAATGATCATACAATAAACACATTAAACATACTGAATATACGATAAACCCTATAAATGTAATGGATATACGATAAACCCTGTAAATGTAATGAATATCCGATAAACCTTATAAACGTAATGAATATACTATAAACCCTATAAACGTAATGAATATACGATGAACCCTATAAACGTAATGAATATACCATAAACCCTATAAACGCAATGAATATACGATAAACACATTAAACATAATGAATATACGATAAACCTTATCAACGTAATGAATATAAGATAAACTCTATTAACATAATGATCATACGATAAACACATTAAACATACTGAATATACGATAAACCCTATAAATGTAATGAATATACGATAAACCTTATAAACGTAATGAATATACGATGAACCCTATAAACATAATGAATATACGATAAACTATAAACGTAATGATCATACGATAAACACATTAAACATAATGAATATATGATAAACCTTATCAACGTAATGAATATACGATTTAATTCTAAAAACGTAATGAATATACGATAAACCCTATAAATGTAATACATATACGATAAACCATAAAAACATAATGAATATACAATAAACCCTATAAACGTAATAAATATACGATAAACCCTATAAACGTAATGAATATATGATTAAATCCTATAAACGTAATGAATATACGATAAACCCTATAAACGCAATGAATATACGATAAACCTTATAAATGTAATGAATATATGATGAACCCTATAAACGTAATGAATATACTATAAACTCTATAAACGTAATGAACATACGATAAACTCTATAAACGTAATGATCATACGATAAACACATTAAACATAATGAATATATGATAAACCCTATAAACGTAATGAATATACGATAAACCTTATAAACGTAATGAATATACGATTAAACCCTATAAACATAATGAATATACGATAAACCCTATAAACGTAATGAATATACGATGAACCCTATAAATGTAATGGATATACGATAAACCCTATAAATGTAATACATATACGATAAACCATATAAACATAATGAATATACGATTAAACCCTATAAACGTAATAAATATACAATAAACCTTATAAATCTAATGAATATATGATAAACCCTATAAATGTAATGAATATATGATAAACTCTATAAACGTAATGAATATACGATAAACCCTATAAACATAATGAATATACGATAAACCCTATAAACGTAATGAATATACAATAAACCCTATAAACGTAATGAATATACGATAAACCCTATAAACGTAATGAATATACAATAAACCCTATAAACGTAATGAATATACGATAAACCCTATAAACATAATGAATATACGATAAACCCTATAAACGTAATGAATATACGATAAACTCTATAAACATAATGAATATACGATAAACCCTATAAACGTAATGAATATACGATAAACCCTGTAAACGTAATGAATATACGATTAAACCCTATAAACTTAATTAACTATCTGTTAGAAATTTGTGATAAATCAATGGAATAATCAATGACTAAATATAAATGGTTCAATAAAAGTTTTTAAGTGGTTGGCACAGTGTTACAGCGAGTTGCAGTGCTATTTTTAGGGTTCGAGGTAATGTGGAATATTTTGTAATTGTTTTAACACACTGCAGAACCCTTTAATGAAAGGTAGACAGTTATCCCTTCTTTCCTGATCAAGATGTAAATGTTACTGTGTTAGATTGTAAGATTTTTCTAAAACATGTAAGATTTATTTCTTTTTTTTTCATCATTTTTGAGAACATTATCTGGAAGTTCCTGAGGCAAGAATCTCAGAGCAAGCTTCACACAGCGTCGACCGTTTTGCTGCAGATGAAGCGAACAATCAATTCAGCAGATTATTAACTCTTCTAATAACTCCATCGAAATGTCGCCAAGTAATGGATTCTCTCTCTCTCTCTCTCTCTCTCTCTCTCTCTCTCTCTCTCTCTCTCTCTTCCTCTCTCTATGACCCTATTGCTCTCTCTCTCTTTAACTCTATCTCTACATCGCTCTTTCTCTATCGTTCGCTCTGTCTCTCTCTCTCCCTCTCTCTCCCTCTATCTCTCTCTCTCTCTCTCTTTCTCTCTCTCTTTCCTACACACACACACACACACACACACACACACACACACACACTCACACACACACTTACACACACACACACACACACACACATGCGCACACACATGCATTCATATCACAGAGAGGAAAAAGGGAGAAAGCAGTGGGAATAAAAAGACAGAGACACAAAGAGAGAGACAAACAGAGAGACAGATGGTCATATTGATACTGACAGATATACAGTGAGAATGAGTCTGACAAACATACAGAGAAACACTGTGAGTGAGACAGACAAACAGTGAGTGAGCAAGACAGGCAGTGGGAGTGAGACAAACAGACAGTGGGATTAAAAAAGACACAGAAGGAGTCAGAGAGACAGTAGAGTGAGACAGACACACAGTGTGAGTGAGACAGACAGACAGTTAGAGTGAGACAGACAGTGTGAGTGAGACAGACAGAGAGTGTGAGTGAGACAGACAGGCAGTGGGAGAGAGACAGACAGACAGTGTGAGTGAGACAGACAGGCAATATGACCATCTGTCTCTCTCCTTGTGTCTTTGTCTTTTTATTCCCATTGCTTTCTCCCTTTTTCCTCTCTGTGATATGAATGCATGTATGTGTGTGTGTGTGTGTGACAGACAGACAGTGTGAGTGAGACAGACAGACAGTGTGAGTGAGACAGACACACAGTGGGAGTGAGACAGACAGACAGTGTAAGTGAGACAGACAGGCAGTGGGAGCGAGACAGAGTGTGAGTGAGACAGACAGGCAGTGTGAGTGAGACAGACAGACAGTGGGAGTGAGACAGGCAGGCAGTGGGAGTGAGACGGACAGGCAGTGGGAGTGAGACAGAAAGTGTGTGTGAGACAGAAAGGCAGTGGGAGTGAGACAGACAGGCAGTGGGAGTGAGACAGGCAGTGGGAGTGAGACAGACAGGCAGTGTGAGTGCGACAGACAGGCAGTGTGAGTGAGACAGACACACAGTGTGAGTAAGACAGACAGACAGTGGGAGTAAGACAGACAGACAGTGTGACTGAGACAGACAGTGTGAGTGAGACAGACAGGCAGTGTGAGTGAGACAGACAGAGAGTGTGAGTAAGACAGACAGTGGGAGTGAGCCAGGCAGGTAGTGTGAGTGAGACAGACAGAGAGTGTGAGTGAGGCAGACAGGTAGTGTGAGTGAGACAGACAGAGAGTGTGAGTGAGGCAGACAGGTAGTGTGAGTGAGACAGACAGACAGTGTGAGTGAGACAGACAGACAATGTGAGTGAGACAGACAGTGGGAGTGAGACAGAGTGTGAGTGAGACAGACAGACAATGTGAGTGAGACAGACAGTGGGAGTGAGACAGAGTGTGAGTGAGACAGACAGTGGGAGTGAGACAGAGTGTGAGTGAGACAGACAGTGGGAGTGAGACAGAGGGAAGGATGATGGTGATCCTACTTTATTGTGGTTCTAAAAGGAACATGGTCCACAGAAGCAATGTGATGAAAACCACACACAGATTTCTAAACTTTTATTTTCCGGATTTTACACAATAACATTTATTCTTAAATATTATTCCATTTCTCTTTCCTTCCTACGCCCGTCTCACAGATCACTGAGCAGACGAGGCCGTCTCAGCGAGCCAGAGACATTTTTAAACAAATGGACACGATTACATCTGGAATCCTTGTGGGAGTGGAATAATAATAATAATAATAATAATAATAATAATAATAATAATAATGATAATAATAATAATAATAATAATAATAATAA
>JAQMYF010000014.1:22234701-22252201 GCA_030014195.1 Neosilurus mollespiculum
GAGAGAGAGAGACAGACATAGAGAGGGACAGAGAGAGACAGACAGACAGAGAGAGAGAGACAGAGAGAGAGAGAGAGAGAGAGAGAGAGAGGGAGAGGGGGGGATAGAGAGAGAGAGAGAGACAGACAGAGAGAGAGACAGAGAGAGAGAAAGAGAGAGAGAGAGAGAGAGAGAGAGAGAGAGAGAGACAGACAGAGAGAAAGAGAGAGAGAGAGAGAGATGTTTATATCTGTTGATATGTGAGCAGCAACAGGAGGTAACTCTTTCTACAGACACTGTGGTGAGTGAAACTATAAAGGAATAAAGAGTAAATAAAAATGTGCACTTTTTGTCAAATTGAAGCAGAATAAGAGGAATAAAACACATGAAAGTGCTGATATTATTGTTACTGTTATTAATAATATTATTATTATTATTATTATTATTATTATTATTATTATTATTATTAATTCATTCATTAAAACATTTCTTTCTATTAGGGACATGAGGAGGGCGGAGCCTATCTCAGACGACTCTGAACGAATGTGAGGTACACCCTCAACAGCTCACCAGTCCATCGCAGGGCCAACACAACACCATTAGTACTCACACTCACACCTAGGGGCAACTTGGAACAAACAATTAACCTAACGTGCATGTTTTTGGACTGTGGGAGGAAACCGGAGAACCGGAGGAAACCCACACAAGAATAGGGAAAACATGCAAACTCCACACAGAAAGACCCCAGTTGTGAGTGTGAATGGTTGTGTGTGTTTCTGTCCTGCGTTGGTCTGGTGAGCTGTTCAGGGTGTACCCCGCCCTCGCCCAGAGTCGGCTGAGATGTTGTATTTATCTATCGGTGCTTTATTAATGACTCACAGTGTAATATTTGTGGGTTTCACACTAACTGATCGGCGTTTCAGATTTGATCTCCAGCAGATTATCACCAGACCTTTCCAAGCTGCTCTGAAGTGTTTTACGCCGTTTCCTCTCAACACTCCTGCAACATTTTTCAACACCTGTATCGTGTTCTTCATTTCCACAGTGAGGAGGATTTACGGAACAAACAGTGTACGCTGAGAGGTTAGCGTTCAGAGCAGACCAACACAAAGCAGATGCTGAAACGAAACACAGCAGCAGCAGCTTCGGGAACCATTCAGGATTGGATTAGAGCCCTCAGACCCCAGATCGCTGTAATTGTTCACGTGTGCTGGTGTGTGGCGTCCTAGCAGGACGTGTGCTTTCATTTAGAGTTTTATTAACAGCAGATCCCGTGGCTGGGTGATGTGTGTAGAGGAAGAGCTGGACTGAGGATAAAATTAGGAGGTGATAAAAGAGGAAGTCTGGAATAAATCACTCACTTGTGACCGTGTTCTCTTCTCTTCATCATCTTTTTATTTACACGTCTAAATCGTATCTCCTGCACTGAGAAATCTGAGAATCATATGTAGGACTGAACAAGTCCAATCAGATAACAATAATAATAATAATAATAATAATAATAATAATAATAAAACATACGGTACTTTGAAAACATACAACGTTTAAATAAAAAACAAGTCAGACAAGGCTGTAATGGCAACAGGAAACAATGACCATATAAGGAAACCATAAGACAAAATATTCCATGGAACACCTGGATCCAGGAACAGGTTATTCCTCTTACATCACGGCAATTTACCCATCGTTATATAACATACCCACAATTTAAGGGCAGCCGTAGCCTGATGGTTAGAGAAGCGTGATGTTCCAGAGGTGTACTACCACTCCGGGACATCCCACCCGCACTGCATTCTCGCTTTTAACTGAGACTGCATGGAAGCGAGTTGGCATGGTGCCGTAGTGGTTAGCATGTCCGTCTCACTTCAACAAGGTCCTTGGTTCGAGTCCCAGCCTTGTGAGGGCGTTTCTGTGTGGAGTTTGCATGTGTTCCAAATGCTTGCGTGGGTTTCCTCTGGGTACTGTGGTTTCCTCCTACAGTCTAAAGACATGCACAGTACGCTAAGTGGCTGTTCCAGATCGCCCCTAGGGGTGAGAGTGAGTGTGATTGGTCCTGTGATGGCCTGGGAGCTCTTCAGGGTGTACCCCGCCATCGCCCAGAGTCGGCTGAAATAGGCTCCACCCTCCCTGTGACCCGAATTAGGATTAAGCGGCTCGGTGAATAAAATGAATGTGCACAGAAACGTGACAACTCCTCAGTCCTGAAAAAGTCTTTAAACTTGAAAAGGTACAGCGTTATCGTACAGCGTTATCTCTGACAGTCGCAAAACGCTGACCCCGGAGACTCCGCCTCCCATAAACGTTACATCAACTGTAAGAAGCGTTTGCCGTATTAAACGATAACGTGATGTGTTAGAGTGAGTGTACTGCATTTAAACAGTATAACCCTCTGATGTACAGCTGCACTACTGACACCGACGCTGTTCTGGGAAATTTACCAACATCTTCTGACCAATCAGGACGCAGAGATTGGTAGATATTATTATTTATATGATGATGTCACACAGAATGTATTTGATTTGTTTACAAAGTATGAAGTTAGAGTATTAAAGAAACCACACCCACAGACACACACACACACACACACACACACACACAGTTGAAAAGCGGAGGCATGGATAAGTGATTTAACTTTAACGAGGTGAATTACAGTAGAACAGCAGGAAGGATTAAACACACACACTCGCTGCTTCTTAACCAGCGTCTTTCATCTGCCTCTTATTCTCTCTCACGAAATCTGAAACCTGGTTTCTGTTACATTCGGATGGCTGATATGAGTCACATGTGTGTCACACATGGTCGTGCTCGAACCCCTGCCGAGCGCTCGCCTTCCCCCTCACGACTTTCCAAAAACAACCCGAGTGAATGGTTTTCTTTTTTCCCAGAGACACTCGAATGTGTCGTATCTATCGCTGTCCTGAGACCCGGACTCTGAGTTAAAGTGCCAGCTGAGTGGAAACACACCGCGAAAATAAATTAACCATCGATCTCTGTGTACTTGCACAGGCGCCATTTCATACCGAACGTAAATGCACGGACGAGGGTTTGCTCTGCACTGCAGCTCGATCGGAAATCTGCAGCGCTCCAAACCTTCCTTTTCTTCGTTTATGAACTTATTTCCTGTTTCTCCACAGCATTAGTGCTGCTGAGTCCAGAAAACGGCACCGCAACAAGATCATCAAATAAACTTTAGAGGAAAAATATACTAGACTCAAATAAACATGTCATAAACTGTATCATGTGACTGATTTGATCAATTAAATCCTATAAATGAATCAACATTAATGAATCATGTGCCCGAGTTACATCAATATAAATGAATCATTTCTCAAAAAAGTAATAATATATAATCATAAATAATCTGTTTACAGAAAAAAATAGCAATAAAATAAAGATATGAAACACATATTTATTTATAATTAAATAAATCATAAGGTGAAGCACACATACAACGAAATACATCATCTGTAAAGGAATTAATCAAATGAATCATAACATTTACAAATGAATCAAATGAACAATATAAAAAATAAAGTAATGAAAATAAATTAATTTGATTCAGAAATGAGAAATAGAAATTAAGAGTGATACTTGACTAAGCTGGAAAAGAATCAAAATAAAAAACACAAAACAATGGAGAATAAATGAATCGTGTTTAAATGCTCAAATAATTGAATCACAGGAGATTAAAATTATGTAGACATGAAAAAAAATGAATTATAAAGTATTCATATGTAAATCAAATCAAAAAGAATCATCTGTAAAGGAATCAAATCACAACAGATGAATGAATCGTGTAAAAATGGTGAAAAAGTAAAACGAATCCCATGAAAAAAATTCTTGTGTTTTTGTTTTTCCATCTGATAAAATGATAAAAATGGGAATAAGTGAAGAGTCATAACCAGAGGATGTGTGTGGATATTTTATGAGCAGGGGGTTATGGGTGATTATAGCATGAAACTGTTTGCATGTGAAATGTTGAACGCGGCCTCGTCGGGTCAAACGGCGGAAAATGATGATTTTAAACATGTGTGTGTGTGTGTGTGTGAGAGTGTGTGTGAGAGTGTGTGTGTGTGTGTGTGTGTGTGTTAGAGAGGTCTTCGTCAGGACATTTCGCCTCGAGGCGTTGTTCTGCAGAAAATCGTACGATTATCTGAGCTGGATTCTCACCGACAGCTTTCAGAGATGACACATGAATCTTTTTTCTTTATCTGTGAGTATCTGCTCCCTCTAGTCTTAATCAAAGTCTAATGATCTCATCTCACCTTTCGCCTCCACTTTCTTTGTTAAATGGAAGGCGTTGCTGGGATAATCTCCCTCACCACTGTCCACTCGCGAGTGTGTTATCTCTGCCCTCGAGCTAAACATCATATGTCTCTCGTTAGACAGCCAGGGACTGAATGGCTGCTTACTATTAGCAGGAAATTGAATTTGGAGGATGGGTCAGTCCAGATACACCAGAGCGACTGCAAACATTTCAAACCCAGGAGATGATAACAGCAGAGTTTCGGCTCCAGCAGCTCATTTACCTTCAGCTATAAAGAAGTGATACAATAAAAAAAGAATGCAAGAAAACATTTATCATCCTTAAAATAATTAACTAATATAAAAATAATAACTGATTTAAAAGTGCTCTGGTTAACAAATTTGAACTTTACATTACATAAATTGTTATATTAATAATAAAGCTTAAAATAAATAACAATAAATAAAAAATAAGTAAATATATTTTGTAGGCATCTAATAAATTATAATCACAAAAATAATATTAACAACAAGAAACAAAAAACATTTAATAAACAATATTCATTCATTTTCTGAACCGCTTAATCCTGATTAGGGTCGCAGGGAGGCTGCTGCCCATCTCAGCCGACTCTGGGCGAGGGCGGGGTACACCCTGGACAGCTCACCAGGCCATCGCAGGGCCATCAGTCACACAACCATTAGCACTCACACTCACACCTAGGGGTGATTTGGAACAGCCAATTAGCCTACAGTGCATGTTTTTGGACTGTGGGAGGAAACAGGAGTACCCGGAGGAAACCCACGCAAGCACAGAGAGAACATGCAAACCCCACACAGAAACGCCCGAGCTGGGAATCGAACCCAGGACCTTCTTGCTGTGAGGCGGATATGCTAACCACTGTGCCACCGTGCCGCGCCTTAATAAACAATATATTCTACTTAATTCTACTTAAAACTGAACAAGTTTGATGTGGGGGCTTAACTGAAAATCAAAAATCTACACAAAGCATATCATTAACTCAAAACAATAAAAAAATAGATTTTATTTATATAGTAATTAGCCCTGCTATAGTTAATTCCTTGCTAATACGCAGATTCTGTCCATTTCTTTAAATTTAATCATGTAATAAAACAGAGAAAAGTACAGCAGTGAAGTTTGATACGAACATAATTAAGATCAAAGTAAATCTAGGACTTAAAACTTTGAGTTTTAACCCAAACTGCGTCATGATAATCCAAAATGGCCGTCCTAAAGAATAACATTCCAGAGTACAGTTAAAGAGTTACATAGAGTATCATTCATCAAGGCCTCTGCGTGACATCGTCTGAATAAGTGGGCGTGGCTTGTGGCACAGATTTATACTATTTTTTGTGTTAGCTGTTTGATAAATTAGATTATCCTCATTGCTTCATGTCTTGTGACTTTCTTTTTGCTTTGGCTACTTCCTGTTTTTCTCGAACAGATCCTGAATTACACTGCACAAGTTTTCTGATGAAAAAAGAAAGATTTATGAAGGCTGGCGCATGTCAGAGAGCCTGTGAAGGACGACGAGCGAGACTGGAGATCTGTGCGTCACATTTACAAGCCAGAACAAATAAATTTTACATAAAGTGTGTCCTTCTCTCCAGCCTGAGCAACAACACTGGTGATGAAGCACCGCAATCCTTTCCAACTTTCACCCTGAGACACACTCCCACCCGCTCCACCTCCCTCCGCCCCTCCACCCCCACCTCCTTCATGCTCCAACCCTTCCATTCTTGTTTAGCGGCTGAGAGAAAGCGAATGCCGCCCGTGGCTTCTCAGAGCGCTTTGAAGCTGCCAGACAGCTCGTAACAAATGAGCGAATGTCAGTACGGAAAATGGGCCGGCCGAGATGATTAGTGTTCTGCTACAATCTGGTAAGGTTTGACCTTTCGGGCTTGCCGTAATTCCCTTCCACAGTCAAAGTGAGACGAGGCCAGATGTAAAATGAAGGATGTTAAATATCTGTCACTCTGTTGGTTTCTGTCTCAAACATCTATTCATCTCAGTTCCTTCTATTTTCTTTACTTTCTAGCGGAGAGACGCGTCTCCATTTGATCCCCACTGGAGGCGTTGTGGAGGAGAAAAAATGATGCTGTCAGGAGCACATATAATAGCAGAGTCCCTTGTGGAGGATGGGAAGGTATTTGACAATGGCTGATGTGTCTCAGGTGTAAAAATGTGTGATGGAGTCTACATGTCACCAGATCAGAGAGCCACCATGATAAAAAAAGATAACAAAAAAAAGAAGAGCTATGGGAGGAGAGAGCAATGTTTCAGAAAGCCTTGAAGGAAAGTTGCTGATCCAAGAGTCTCAGTCTGTCAGATTTAAAGGCCAAAACACAGAACATCCAAGGTTACACACACAAACACATGTTTACAAGCACCATCGGAAACAGACCACCATGATTGGAGTCCTTTAATAAACTCACCTCCGCATGGCATCTAGTTCAGAGACGCTGGCTATTGAGACGCTAATGAGAAAGAGAGCTAGCATCAGTGCATTAGCACATATTGTTCTCCTGCTGCAGAACACAGTTCCTTCCGTGATTCCGAGGAGCTGACGGTTCTTAAACCTTAGCCAGTGTTAAGAGGTTTAAATTATTCAGCCACGCTCGAGGCCGAAGCCGGGCGCTGAGAGCCAGACACACATCTGCAGAAGAGGGATCAGGACCGAATTTAATATTCAAGACCTGCATTGTGATCAATGCAGCACAGTCCAACACATAGCATGCTGGGAACGATTCACCATTCACATCTCAGCAGCACAATAACGCCCAACCCACTCCATCACCAGGACGCTATCGCGTTTTAGTTTGGTTCTATCACATTCTCCTTCCATCCAACCAATCATGTAAATATCACATGGAGATTTATTAAATATCAAACACTTAATCAAAGGTTGCTGGTGGAACAGAGAAACATCAGCGTTAAGCTTCTGAAATCTGTGCTGAAGTGAGAATTCCAGCGGGCCTGAAAGAGAGTCTTGTGGGACACCATACTGCACTATGCTAATAATGTTCTGATATTTTCGGCATACAGCAGGAAATGCTCATTGCTGTCTCTTCCTGATCAGTAAATAAATAAATAAATATCCGGTCTCATCTTCACAGATGTTTTTTGAGTGTTTGTGTTGTTAATCAATAGTTTCTACCCTCCTGTCAATTTCCTGACAGCATTCATGAACACACTCTCTCTCTCTCTCTCTCTCTCTCTCACTGAACCTGCTAAGTATGCTGGCCTCCCTCCAAATCTCCCTTCATTTTTACTTACCGTTATTTCTAAACAGCAACAACAGCTGATTTCACTCCATTCACTCCTCTTTCTATTATTTTAAGTTCATTCCACACTCCACACAATCAAGCAAACTGGTGGACCAGCAGCAAGGAGGTCAAATGGATTTCCTTCATTTTGCTTCCACATTTTATTTCTCAGCCTTTTACATTAGCAAGATTGCTAAAAGAGCTGGAAAAACACCTCAGTTTTCCTCACTGCACCTCAGTGTACCTCAGTGTCCCTCAGTGTCCATCAGTGTACCTCAGTGTAGCCCAGTGTGCCTCATTGCCCCTCAGTGTACCTCAGTGAAGCCCAGTGTCCCTTAGTGTCCGTCAGTGTACCTCATCATAGCCCAGTGTGCCTCAGTGTACCTCAGTGTCCCTCAGTGTCCATCAGTGTACCTCAGTGTCCCTCAGTGTACCTCAGTGTTGCCCAGTGTACCTCAGTGTAGCCCAGTGTGCCTCAGGGTACCTCAGTGTAGCCCAGTGTGCCTCAGTGTACCTCAGTGTCCCTCAGTGTACCTCAGTGTTGCCCAGTGTACCTCAGTGTAGCCCAGGGTGCCTCAGTGTACCTCAGTGTCCATCAGTGTACCTCAGTGTAGCCCAGTGTGCCTCAGTGTAGCCCAGTGTGCCTCAGAATACCTCAGTGTACCTCAGTGTACCTCATTGTAGCCCAGTGTGCCTCAGTGTACCTCAGTGTAGCCCAATGTGCCTCAGTGTACCTCAGTGTACCTCATTGTAGCCCAGTGTGCCTCAGTGTACACACAGATGTACACTGAGGGACAATGTGCCTAATTGTCCCTCAGTGTACATCTGTGTACCTCAGTGTAGCCCAGTGTACCTCAGTGTCCACCGGTGTGCCTCAGTATACCTCAGTGTAGCCCAGTGTGCCTCATTGTACCTCAGTGTACCTCAGTGTAGCCCAATGTGCCTCAGTGTACCTCAGTGTCTGTCAGTGTACCTCAGTGTAGCCCAGTGTGCCTCAGTGCACCTCAGTGTAGCCCAGTGTGCCTCAGTGTCCCTCAGTGTGCCTCAGTGTACCTCAGTGTAGCCCAGTGTGCCTCAGTGTTCCTTAGTGTTCCTCAGTGTACCCCATGTGCCTCAGTGTACCTCAGTGTGCCTTATTGCCCTCAGTGTTCATCAGTGTACCTCAGTGTCCATCAGTGTACATCAGTGTAGCCCAGTGTGCCTCAGTATACCTCAGTGTAGCCCAGTGTGCATCAGTGTCCCTCAGTGTACCTCTCTGTCTGTCAGTGTACCTCAGTGTCCCTCAGTGTACCTCAGTGTCCATCAGTGTACCTCAGTGTAGCCCAGTGTGCCTCATTGCCCCTCAGTGTACCTCAGTGTGCCTCAGTGTCCCTCAGTGTACCTTAGTGTCCGTCAGTGTACCTCATCATAGCCCAGTGTGCCTCAGTGTAGCCCAGCGTGCCTCAGGGTACCTCAGTGTACCTCAGTGTACCCAGTGTAGCCCAGTGTGCCTCAGTGTCCCTCAGTGTCCCTTAGTGTAGCCCAGTGTGCCTCATTGCCCCTCAGTGTACCTCAGTGTGCCTCAGTGTACCAAGTATACCTCAGTGTACCTCATTGTAGCCCAGTGTGCCTCAGTGTCCCTCAGTGTCCCTCAGTGTAGCCCAGTGTGCCTTAGTGTACGTCAGTGTTTACCGGTGTGCCTCAGTGTAGCCCAGTGTGCTTTAGTGTCCCTCAGTGTGTCTCAGTGTCCCTCAGTGTACCTCAGTGTAGCCCAGTGTAGCACAGTGTACCTGTATCCCAGTCCTACACACAGAAGAGCAAAGTGAAGTGATTCAGAAGTGCCGGAGGACTCATACATGTCAGACTGATTCGTGTCAATGCCGCTGAAGTGTGTGTGATAAAAGAGGAAGAAGTGGAAGAATTCCTCCCTCAGAAACCAACCACCTCGTCACTCTCTGGAGACAAGATACACCTCGAGAAAAGCTCGAAGTAAATAAACACCGACAGCTATCACCCTACCATCACTTTTATCCACAAACCCACCATGATGAAATCTTCCATGCAGGTTAGCTTACAGAAAACGTGTGCAATCTTCAGACACGTGTGGTTTTAAACACATCACGGTTTATCACATGATCACACAGTTTTCACGTACAATGCGTATTCTTATGTCACATACTGTATATCACTTCACAATATTTCCTACATTTTCCTGATTAATATTCTAACGATGATTATTTCTACAGGACTCGTTTATTTTCTCGTTATCTTGTTACTTTCTTTTTTATTATGCGATTCATACGTGATTTAGGATTTCTCTTCAGAAAATACATTTGCCAGATTTACGTGTCTGTTTTCACAGATGATGTCAGAACATCTTCAGGCTACCAGAGTTACTTAATTTATTTGTGGACAAACAAAGAAACACACACACACACACACACACACACACACACACGTGTCTCCCGCCGTGTCATGTCACTAGGTCATTTATCACAACCGCAAACCGGCTGGAAATCCTGTTATCTCGGGAATGTGTGGTGAATCAGCGGGATGTGCGCCGTTAGCGCTACAGCATCGCGCTGCTTTTTACAAGACTATTAGAATAAATAACCCACAGGCCGATGTGAAGACACACAAATCACTTCCACAGAGCATGAGGAGACGCTCTTCAAAATTTAATATCTGAATTCAGAACCATTCGACTCCAAACACCGGGAGAGTTCATCGGGATGAAGGCCTGCGCCGTTTCACCGTTGCTTCGGCATTTCTTGTAGACGCGTGTGAGATGAGTGTATTTATTATTCATATCTTTTTTTTTCTTTGCTTCTGCAAACTGAGTACAACATCAGTAAAAATGTAAGAAGCATTTGTATTTTATTGTTTTTTTACAAGGTGCATTTTGTACACATACGAGATACAAGGCGTAATCCGGATGAGACGAACTGAAGACGAGTGTGATGAGTGTCTCAATGCTCTGTGTTTGTATTACTGTGTTATCATATCATAACTTCTTCTGTTCTCTTCACAACAGACAAGCTCGTCTGCTTCGTTAATGCCGTCTGCTTCTCCCCTGAGGGCCACAAACAAGATCAACAACTGACAGATCTGCAATTGAGAGAGAGAGAGAGAGAGAGAGAGAGAGAGAGAGAGAGAGAGAGAGAGGGTATTATGATTATAATGAAACATATTTATATAAAGTACTCTCCTCATCCCCATCATCTTATATTATAATCCAGAGTAAGAGTAAGAGCGGAGTCTGAACGTCTCCGTCATCTCCCATCAAACACTCCTGCAGTTTGTTTCCTCTGTTTAACCTGAAACACATCTGGAATCTCATCTCAGAATAAAATCATTTAAATATCTGAATAAAATGCTGAAAAACAATGAAAACATTTCTACTTCATTCATTCATTCTTTCACTCATTTTTAATCCCCATGAGGGTCGCGGGGAGGCTGGCGCCCATCTCAGCCAACTCTGGGCGAGGGCGGGTTACACCCTGAACAGCTCACCAGGCCATTGCAGGGCCAACACACACACAACCATTCTCACTCACACTCACACCTAGGGGCAACTTGGAACAGCCAATCAGCCTACTGTGCATGTTTTTGGACTGTGGGAGGAAACCGGAGTACCCGGATGAAACTCACACAAGCATGAACATGCAAACTCCACACAGAAACGTTCCAAGCCACCCAGCGTGTGCCACCCAGTGTATAAGTTTGTTAAATGAAAATTGGTAATTAAGATGGCTAAAGAAGTTCCGATTAACCCGAGGTTACACTAATTGATTTATGTTTTAAAGCACATATGCACAGACGTGTTCTACCAGAGATGTGCTAAAATACACACATTTTTGAACACATACACGATATTTTAATAATGGTCAAAACAACCCACAGAGAGAAGTACAGATTAGCATAGCATCACAAACACTGCTGACTCCTGGTTTGTCGTTTTTGTATTTTCTCCTACATTCTGATTACGTTTCCTTCCGGCAAAAAAATTAACGTACATGGAGAAATTTCTCTCTCCTTTACCTCATTGTCCTCGATGGCGCCTCCTCTTAACTGCAGCTTAACTTACAAATACACACCCAGTGAGCTGTACGGATATTCGTATTCGCACCTTTCCTTCGATAACGTTTCACTATGTGTATGTCAGAGATCATTATTTGAACTCTTACCCATGAGAAACACGTGATGTGATTTCTCTTACATCATTACGAGAGTTACATGAAATGTACGTGATCTGAGGAAAAACACAATAGAACAGAAAGGTCATGTGACTGTGAAGTGAATTTCCCATCGCGGCGTCCCTAAGGAGACCTCATTCTTGATAGAACCTGTTGTTTATCGTCTCCGTCCAGAATGTTTTCTCAGTTTTCTCAGCGCGGTGAAGTGGAAGCGGTTCCTCTGAGACGGAGCAATGACGTTCTTTCTTTTTCCATCCTGAAAGCTTTTTACAGCCTGTCACTGAACACATCACAGATTTTCTGCTTCTTTTTTTTTATTGTTGGCTAAAAGAAGTCCTGACGCCCCCTAACACCCCCTCAAACCCCCCCTCCCAACCCCAGCACCCACCACCGGCTACTGTCCTTCTGCTTTCTCACCTTTCTGTCTCGCTACGTCTCACCTATCTACACATACTGTACATCACAAACACATCCTGCAACCCCGCTCCTGCTGTCGTCTCTGAACCGCAGAACCATTTTCCTCCTGGCTTGGGTTCAAGTGCCAGCGCCGGGATACAGACGACTTTTCTGTTAGAATTTATTCTGACAGGTCACACTGGGAAAAAAAAAACTCAGAGAGAGAGAGAGAGAAAACATGGTTTGACGGTGTCTCAAAGAGAAGAACCTTGTGCTGGGCGATAGTTAGATCATTCATTAGCATCCAGTAAGTTAATTAGCTTTTAGGATGATGTAAAATGGATCAAATAAAATGTTTATTTTAAAATGTTACCAATATAAAACACCAAAACTCTGATAGGAGACTTGCAAATTTATTCAAAACATCACTGAAAAACATTTCATCTGAAATTATGTTAGCCACCTCGTTAATATCATATACACTAACACAACGCTTGAATCCACAAACTCTATGACTGTCTTGCACTGCTGCACTTTACTTCATTTACATTTACACCCTATTTTATATCCACTCTGCTGCTGCTATTTATCTATTTCATCTCATAGTGCCTTCAATGTACATACTGTATGTCCCATAGCTCAGTTTTTATTCACAGGTGATTAGAGTTCATATTTCTATTTAAAGGTTTAATTTTTGTATATATAATTGCTCGTGTTTATTTTCTGCTCTTGGCGGTGTTAATTGCAGTTGATGGCCTTGATTGTACCTTTTAAAGCTGAGAGTCACATACAAAATTTCGTTATGTGTGAACATAATGACAGTAAAGACTATTGAATATTAAATCTAACATATCCATCATTAGCTAGCTAACTAATAGCATGAACCACAACATGCTATTTTTAGCATTTATTTTTATATTTATTAACTTTTCTATGTAAACATGCTGCACTACTCCATGTTACAGAGTGTAGAACATGTTCTCTATGTTCTAGCCATGATCTAGCAAACATATGACTCAGCACGAACTTCAGCTCCCTGGTTTATATCAGTTCCTGATATACCATTTTTGGCCACGCCCACTTATGGTTAACTAGCAGTGTGTACTTGAAGTCATTGCCTTATAAGTGTTTTTATTTATTAATCAATGTACTATTATTATTATTATTATTATTATTATTATTATTATACAGATCCTTGGTTGCTTCTAGCTTCATCTACTCCCTATTTTTATTCACTGTTAGTTCCTCAGTGTGTCTATCACTTCTTCTTTCCCTTCATACTTCACTAACTTCCTGTTTTTAGTTTTAGTTCTGTATAGAAATAGATTAATCAGCGAATAATTTAAAACCTAATGATATAACATTTCCAACTTTAGTTATTATACAAAATAATATATCAAATTTGCAGTGGTTAGCACGTCTGCCTCACAGCAAGAAGGTCCGGGGTTCAATTCCCAGGCTCAGGGCATTTCTGTGTGGAGTTTGAATGTTTTCTCTGTACTTGTGTGGGTTTCCTCCGGGTACTCCAGTTTCCTCCTACAGTCATAAAAACATGCACAGTAGGCTGATCGGTTGTTCCAAATCACCCTTAGGTGTGAGTGTGTAGGGTTGTGTGTGTCGCCCTGCAATGGTCTGGCGAGCTGTTCGGGGTGTACCCGATTTATACATGACTCACTATATGATTCATACATGACTCACTGTCTGATTAATACATTACTCACTGTCTGATGTATACATGATTCACTATCTGATTCATATATGACTCACTGCTTGATTCATACATGATTCACTGATTCATACATGACTCACTGTCTGATTCATACATGATTCACTATATGATTCATACATGACTCACTGTCTGATTCATACATGATTCACTGATTTATACATGACTCATTGTCTGATTCATACATGGTTCACACATGACTCACTGTCTGATTCATACATGATTCACTATCTGATTCATACATGATTCACTGTTTTATTCATACATGATTCATTATCTGATTCATACATGATTCATACATGACTCACTGATTCATACATGACTCCCTATCTGATTCATACATGACTCGCTATCTGATTCATACATGACTCACTATCTGATTGATACATGACTTACTATATGATTTATAAATGACTCCCTATCTGATTCATACATGACTCACTATCTGATTGATACATGACATATTATATGATTTATAAATGACTCCCTATCTGATTCATGCATGACTCCCTATCTGATTCATACATAACTTACTATATGATTTATGAATGACTCCCTCTCTGATTCATACTTGACTCACTATCTGATTCATACATGACTCACTATCTGATTCATACATGACTCCCTATTTTATTCGTACATGACTCACTATCTGATTGATAAGATTAAAAAATTATGTAAATGTCATTTACAAACCAAGTCATAAGTAATTTACTGTATGAATCATTTGATTCAAATCATCAATCAGAATCATCAGGATACTTTACTGATCCCGGGGGAAATTGTGTTCTCACAAATCATCATTAACAACAGAAATGTTGTAGTGTAGTTTGAGAGGAGTGCTTTTCGAGTTAAGTCGTGATAGGTGAAGGTATGAATGTGATGCCTCCAGCAGTCTGTAAGATTTTAGTAATAATTCAGCATGTTAAAATAAAGGTCTTGCACAACACGATATTTATACTCTGAACACATAACCATGAGTTTTAAAGGACGACCTGGAGGCTGCGTTCGTCTGGAGTTAGAGATGGCTCATGGGAGTTTAAGGTGTTAAAAAATCAATTTTCAAGTTTTATTTAAACGCTTCTGTGCTGAAGGCTTCATGTAGCGACATGGATTTGGCTAGCGAGTATAAATAAAAATGATAATAAAAAATGTCTTTATTGTGAGCTCCGACAAATAGGATGTTTTTGTTGGCAGAAATTTGATTGACTGTTTGTATGATTGTTTGTTTGATTGTTAGCATCTTTATGATAACCGTTATGAAAGGATTTTTCTAAATGTTTTTGGAAGCCTGGAATACGGCGACCAGGATCACAATCCGAATCTGGGAATTTTTTAAAAGATTCTTCAACTATTCTGGGTTTGGGGCAATTTTAACGAATTTGTTCCATACATAAAAACAACAGCACCTCCACAAATATTATAGAACATCGTTTGCATAAGATCTATCACATGACAGAGTCTGGTCAGGAGTGAAGTAGTGTTCCGGATCTGATGAATGTTGAACTATTTCGGAATTGTTAAGAAAATTACACTTGGAACAAATAAAAATAAGGAGTGGTGGCACGGTGGCGCAGTGGTTAGCACGTCCACCTCACTGCAAGCAGGCCCTGGGTTCGATTCCTGGGCTCGGACCATTTCTGTGTGGTGGTTGCATGTTCTCCCTATTCTTGTGTACATTTCCTCTGGGTACTCTGGTTTCCTCCACAGTCCAAAGACATGCACAGTAGGCTAACTGGGAGTTGATGGATATGTAGCTACGTGAAGATTTTACCCTGATTGCAGGAAAAAAGATTTGGATGTCTGTCAGTTCCCGTGCTGTGGTGTATAAATAACGCAGACGTTTACATGCAGGACGGCGCTGGTGTGAGTGACAGTTACATTTAATACACACAGAGACTTGATTCAGTAACAGGAAGTCCTCAGAAACGCACCAGCGTGATCCCGGAAGTGTTGAGGAGGAGGAGGAGGAGTGTCAGACTGCGTCGAGACAGGATGATTTCAATGTCAGAAACCTGCAGCAAGTTTTCCGTCACTCGCCGGAGACGAGGCGTTGCTGGAACCGCCGAGAGAGACGGAGACACCTGTGGAAAAGACGACTCAACAGGTTCTCAGCAGAACAGGCAGTGTGTAAAGTCAGTCAGCTCTGATTCCTGTCACGCTGAAGCTCTTTAACCCCCTGAGCGAGGAGAAACAGACGCTTCTGCGCCCTCCTGCTAAACATCATGATGTATTACTCACACGTTTCACAAGATGGAGAGAGATTTTTTTAACGTCACTCAGATCCCAGGAGGTTTGCGGCTGTCTCTGTTGTTTCGGCGGGTGGATCTGACAGCGAGTTCCTGCGGTTTCCGGACTGAATTTCATATTTTATTCTTTTTTTAATACAGAGATGCAAAAACGACGACACGCTTCAGATATCTTCTAAACTGAAAGACATTATTCTTCAGTTGTTCACAGAAATTTGGAAATCTGTCAGAAGCTTCTTTGTTTTCTTTATATTTTGGGAAGTTATGATGCACCATTTTTTATTTCACACACACACACACACACAGACTGGAGTTTTGTTCTCAAGGACATTCTAGTATTTCATCAAAAAATGCAATAATATGCTAATATGTGCTAATATTTGCTGGACTGTTGTCATGTGACCAGAACACTTCGTCAAATCTTTCATTAGTCTGATACATGCTAATAATAAACATTTATTTGAGTTAAACACTTATAAATGTAAATAACCAAGTCATGATGATGATGATGATGATGAAGTTGTTTTTATATAAAAATACAATCTGGGTGGCACGGTGGTGTACACGCCGAACAGCTCGCCAGTCTATTGCAAGGAAACACACACCACCGTTCACACTCACACTCACACTCACACCTAGGGACGATTCGGAACAACCAATCAGCCTACTGTGCATGTTTTTGGACTGTGGGAGGAAACCAGAGTAACCAGAGGAAACCCACACAAGCACAGGGAGAACATGCAAACTCCACACAGAAACGCCTTCGCCGAGCCCGGGACTTGAACCCAGGACCTTCGTGCTAACCACTACACCAGTGTGTCGCCTTTAAATCACTGAGGCTGATTAATTGATTGATGAATTTGATTGATTGATTGATTGATTGATTTATACCTTCTGTCGGGACTTGCTCTGACCGCTCTCTGCTCTTCATGATGATTTCTCAGCGTGTTCTTAGGTGTGTTTATACTGAAATCATGTGACACTTGATTGAACTTTTTTCAGACACCAAAACCCAGGTTTACTCGGGGTTCTCCGGTTTCCTTTCACCTCCCTGTTTCAGTACGGGGATGGACAATGCTAAAGTACCACTCAGTGTAAAGGTGTGCATGAACTCGACTGATGCTGTATCCAGGACGTGTGTAGAACGTAGCTAGTGTTCGTTGTACTCGGTACGATGTCAGTAAAGCTGATTCTGATTCTAAACACTTAAAAATAATCATCAATCATTGCTCTGAATTCAAACATAAAAAAACAATCACTGAAGTCGACAAACTAAATCACGTTTAAATCTTAAATATTTGTACCTAAAATCATTTCGCTGAACCGTTTAATCCTGTCAGGGTCGCGGTGAGGGTGGAGCCTATCTCAGTCAACTCTCGGTCAAGGCGGGGTACACCCTGAACAGCTCGCCGCCCATATGTAACATCTTAAATCTTTATTCTCCA
>JAQMYF010000014.1:22300932-22317045 GCA_030014195.1 Neosilurus mollespiculum
GGGTAGGTGGGCTTGTCGGAGACTTCTGAGGAAGTACATCCTTTGTTGTGCCTTCACCACCTGGTAAGAGATGTTTGTGGTCCAGGTGAAGTCAGAAGAGATGTGGACTCCAAGAGACTCCTAGAGTTCTACTTTTATATTTAATTTAATTTATTTTATTTTCAGAGCAACGAGTAAACATTTAACATTTAATTAATAGAAGATTAAAAAGCAACTGTAAACAACAGTCATTATAAAGATGGATGCCATAACTACACGAGTCATACAAATAATTATAACAGTGTAATAAACCAAAAAAGAAATATAAGGTCACTCCATCTCTCTCTGTGCTTATAAATGTATTTATGGCCTCCGTCATTGCATTCTACATTCAACCGCATGCCACAGATGGAGGAAGAAATCCTGGACCTGGAGTACCATTCATCACTGACCAGACCTTTCATCAGCCAATCACAAATGGTAATAACCCGTATGAGTGCATTTTCCAGCTGTCAGGGAGCATTACTTTATTAACACACTCATTCATTTACTTGCCGAATGGGTTAATCCGACTGGGGTCACAGGGAGGGTGGAGCCTATCTCAGCCTATCTCAGCCTATCTCTGGGCGAGGGCAGGGTACACTCTAGACAGCTCACCAGTCCATTGCAAGGTCAACACACACAAACAGACACACACACAATCATTTACATTCACACTCACACCTAGGGGTGATTTGGAACAGCCAATCAGCCTACTGTGCATGTTTTTGGACTGTGAGAGGAAACTGGAGTACCCGGAGGAAACCCACACAAGCACGGGGAGAACATGCAAACTCCACACAGAAACACCCCGAGCCTGGGAATTGAACCCAGGACCTTCTTGCTGTGGGGCAAACATGCTCTGACCAATCATAATCTGCGAATAGGACTTAAAACATGATGATCAGGACATTTGAATTAAATTCTGCAGATATCGAACAGGTATTTACATTTACAGCATTTGGCAGACGCTCTTATCCGGAGCGACTTACACTCATTTTTATACAACTGAGCAATTGAGGGTTAAGGGCCCTGCTCAAGGGCCCAACAGTGGTGATAGCGGGGATTTAACCACCGACCTTTGGATAAGTAACCCAGCACCTTAACCACTAAGCCACTGCCGCCTCAGGTAGCAAAGGAAAAACCCAGAAATAAAACCCAGTCAGATATTTAGGATTTAGAGGTTAATATTTCACTCAGAGAAAAAGAATATGGGAGAAGAAAGGAGTTCACTGGTGCAAACTGTACAATGAAAGATGTATAAAAGCTTGCAATCCAACGCTCTCTCACATCTGAACACGTGACACGTGTCAGAGTCTGTAATTTTATAAAGTCTGGGAATCATTTTTAGGGTCACAAATTATAAGAGTTCATTCTTCATAAAGACCAGGTTAGTTTTTCAGATTATTTCCCATCATGCTCCTGGAAGAGAGATGGCTGAACAATGGAGCAGAAACAGAAGCAGATTTTTGTTCAGAGTTGATTCTGTATTCTGTATAAAACAACCAAAAGACAGGATGCTGTACAAATGGGAAGGCATGTCAAAACATATCTATCCGTACTCAGTCCACATCTTCACCGGTTTCTCCTCTGGGCATCTGAGACTTCCTCAGAGTCTCTGCCATGTCTGCCTACCCATCAGATATTATTATTAATATTATTATTATTATTATTATTATTATTATTATTATTATTATTATTATTATTGGTGTGAATGCTGAAAGCTACGGACAAATTCTTTATAATTCTTCTTCTTCTTCTTCTTCTTCTTCTTCTTCTTATTATTATTATTATTATTATTATTATTAATATTATTCCATCACATTTTTCTCCTTCCACATTTTTCATCGTAGAAAAGTCATTCAAACATCAAAACATTCAGCTCAATTAGGACATTCCAACGTCGATTTTTCTCCCATTAAAATGTATTGACGGAATGTTCAAAATTTTCACATTTTTCCACTTTTTCCACACATTTTCAACTCTTCACCATTCATTCATACTTTCAGCTATAAGACCCTTCAAACATCAAAATGTTCTGCATCTCCCAGGAATTCAGGATATCATTCAACATTTTAAATCCCGTTCAAACTTTTCAAAATATTCAACTTTGTTTAAGGTCAAGTTTTGGCAAAATGCTCAAAACTAGACATCATCAGGTAGAGTGGAGAGGAGCTGTGAAAATCTTGTGAAAAGTCTCTCTTCAACTCGCTCTCATTCCCACAAGGTTTCGTCTACATAGATCATTTTTACCCCAATTTACAGGAAAACGTCTGCTGATCGCAGACATGTGTCAGACTAAATAAACGGAATAAGCAATCTGGCTCCAGACCCCTACAAGCGAGAGGAGCACCAACCAACTGCCCCATCTCTTCCCATTATAAATCTGACCTGCACAGTTTAAGGAAAGGAAAAAGTACCACTTCTCAAACTGCTCCCATGAACACAGTTTTAGTCACACACATAAAATCTACATCACTGTGTTCACAAGACTCTTATCTGTCTGCTGGTATCATCGTTTTGAGGATAGAACTTGTGGTCTGGCGACAGGAGGCAGGAGTTTGTGAGGTGCACCTCAGCTGAATCTCAGTGAATTCAACTGTCAGAGGGAAAGGGCGCGTAAGCCCTTTATTCAGTATGTCTTAAAATATTCCACATACTTCAAACGTTTCAGGCTTCATTCAGCTTCAGCTATCCAGTTTAGCTTAAGCCTTTCAGCTTTCAGCATTCACACCGCAATTTCTTCGGAAATTGCATTCTCTATTTATTGTTATTATTATTAATTTCTAAATTAATTTATTTATTTTTTAGTATTATTATTCATTCATTCATTTTCTGAAGTGCTTAATCCTAATTAGGGTCACGAATTGTCTGGGTGAGGGCAGAGTACACCCTGAACAGCTCACCAGACCTTTGCAGGGCAGAAACACACTGACGGCGATGCAGCTCCTCTTTACGAAAGTCAGCAACGGTTCTTTTACATTCCTCTCACCACAGACAGTGAGAGACACGGCCGGACTTTGATAACCCAGTTAGGTGCACTAATTGGGATCAGTAATCCAGCTCCCTACCACCGGGTCACCACTGCCCCTTATTACTATTATTACTATTATATTTATTATTATTATCATTATTATTATTATTATTATTATTATTATTATTAATAATTCACCAAACCGCTTATTCATACCGGGGTCACCCAGGCACTTCATGCTGTGAGACAGACATGTTTACCATTACACCACTGGTCTCTCTCTCTCTCTCTCTCTCTCTCTCTCTATGTGTTTCTGTTGAGGTACACATGCTACTTCTGAGATACCAGTGATCCTGACCCTTCTGCTTTCTGAATCACGTGATCTGTCCTGATGTGCTACTACTGGTTGGAGAGATATAAACTTTTTTACTGAAATGATTTAGGACTACAATTCCCACTACACTAGACTTCATGTTAAACTACAATGAAGATTCTGTGCCACTGTCACCGTGGGCTTGTTCATTAGGGATGTGTAGGGTTTATAGAGAAGTTTAAATTCTCTATTAAATTTGTTTACTATGTAAAGCTGCTTTAAGACAATGTTAATTATAAAAAGTGATATATAAATAAAATTGAATTAAATTAAGTTAAAACAGATGAACAGATTATGCAGTAAAAGAGGAAAAGGAATGTTTATACGGTTAACAGGTGTGCTCAGACATCGGATGTGCTGGAATGCTTTAATATTAATTTATTTATTTATTTATTTACCAAACTGATTAATCCTGCCCAGGGTCCCAGAGAGGATGGAGCCTATGTCAGCCAACTCTTGGCGAAGTGGACTGTAGAAGATAACCAGAGAACCTGGAGGAAACCCACACAAGCACAGAGAAGACATGCAGACTCCAAAAATAAATGCACATTCAAAGCCTGGGACCTGAACCAAGGACCTTGTTACTGTGTGTGTGTGTGTGTGTGTGTGTGTGTGTGTGTGTGTGTGTGTGTGTGTGTGTGTGTGTGTGTGTGTGTGTGTTTTGGGGGTGTTGGGGGGTATGAAGGACTGTGGTTTAGGGGGTGGAAACCACCATGCTGCCCGATAGGACAGGAGAGGATTCAGGGATGAAGTTGTGGTGGCTCCTGGCCCAGCGGTTAATTCAGATGAACTTGAGATTTCTGATAAGTTATGAAAAGTGTTTATTACAGAATCCTACAGCAGATCTCACTCAGAGTTTGTGAATCTAACACTTTACAGATGTGGAGCTTTATTATAAAATCTCTTCCCTCTGTTGGGAGGATGTTTTTCTTCACACATATGAAGAATTATGAAAAATACCTCCACTTTTGTTTCGCTGCTGTGAGAGTCTCCAAACGAAAGGCCAATTCGCTGTGTGTGCATCAGGTCAGAACCTCATTACCTTCCATTTTAAAAAGTAATTTCAGTCCCCAGCAGCAGAGTGAGGATCTCACTGAGACAAAATCCATCACACTAATTAAATCTTTTTTTTCTTTACAAAGACATCATGATTATATAACCTGCACCATCGCTGTATAACGACGTGTTTGTTTGGTTCTGATTCTCATTTTACGTCCACAGAATCTAACAGAACAGCGTTAGCAGTGTGCGCACAGCCGCCACAGTCCGAACTCTTATCCTGTTTGTTCTTCTTCAGGACACTTTAGCCTCAATATTTAACTTTACTGACATGGTGCAGGTTTCCAGTGTTCTGATAATCTGTTGAATAACTGTTATACACTGATCTGATTGGTCGAGAGGCGGTCCAAGAGCGCCATCACGCTACCTTTCTGTGTTCGCCATGGAATATTCCACATCCTAAGTGACATCATCAGACGTGACTGACTGTACATAAAAATAAGTTAAGATCAAACAGAGTATAAAGCTCTATTTTCTAAAACGGAGCCCATCCAGCTGGTATGATATCTATGAGGAGGAACACTCGTGCGTGCCACTCCTACAATAATCCTGATGTCACTGGTGGCTAAATCGTCTCCTAGAAGAATACCAAGAATTCGCTGGTGGCTTTCCACCAATCAGAAATGAGAGAATAATAATTATTATAATTTTATTCCTCAGAAAGACCAATCAGTTCACACCGTTCCCGCTTACTGCACATGCATGGCTAATAAATATTTATACAGGATATTATTCATATAATGAACAGGTGTGTGATTAATAAACAGGAGTACCTACTCAGAGTCTCTGTGATG
This sequence comes from Neosilurus mollespiculum, assembly GCA_030014195.1. NCBI lineage: Eukaryota > Metazoa > Chordata > Actinopteri > Siluriformes > Plotosidae > Neosilurus > Neosilurus mollespiculum. The sequence goes on from JAQMYF010000014.1 coordinate 22,306,151, forward strand.
GGGCGTGGCTGAGAGGGGTGTGGCTGAGATAGGCATGGTTTACATCAATGGATTTTTTTTATTTATTCACTTTATTCCTTTAAAGGCTTGAAAAGACAGGACGTGATGTTTGATGTGACATATCTTCTGGAGATCTACCTCCCTGAAGTATTTAGCTCCACCCCTAACCACGCCCATCCCAACTCACTCATTTCAGAAGTTCTTGATCAGCGTAAAGAAGTATATTAGATTTTGATTGGAGATAAAACCTGCAGGACAGAAGATCTGCAGAAACAGGGATGGCGAGAACTGGTGTAAGGAACCTTATTAAGTTGAGCTGTAGGAAATTTTATATTTTATATATAAATTCTTTCTGGCGCTGTGAAAGCTGACATGAGTTATCTCTGGTCTCTGCCTCTGAAAGGTTTTCTGTATGAAGCGGTGTGGATGGAAAAGTGCCCACTGGAGGTGTGGAGTTTTCGCTGAGATGTAAAAGTGGCAGTGTGGAGAAAGTGAAGGTGTGATAGAAGGTGATGTTTGGAATAAATGATGACACGACGAGCTGCTTTTCGAGAAATTCAACAGAACAGGAGTGACATTGAAAGATGTTTAAAATGTAAAAGATGTTCGGTTACACACACACACACACACACACACACACACACACACACACTGCAGGCCTAAATTAGTGTGCACTTCACCTTCTCTGTCAGACTGAAACAATAATGAGGTGTTGTGCCAGCGACTGAACCTGCTGTGAAACTTTCATGAGCTCTGACTGGGTCTGTAAAACCAGCGCTCTCTCCACACAGTCACAGAACCGACCCGCGCTTCCTCCATATTCAGTGTGGTATATCTGCACTGTCACAACAAACACGCTGGAAAATCAAGAACTAGCAACGCTCGAGTTTTATCACGCTATGCTACTCTCCATCCGATGCGCTAAAATTTGTATTTGCTATTTATTACATGTTTATTTATTTATTTATTTATTTATTTATTTATCCATCCTGGTTCTGGTGGTACGGTGGCGCAGTGGTTAGCACATCTGCCTCACATGAAAAAGGTCCTGGTTTCAAGTCCTGGGTTTAGTGAGGACATTTCTGTGTGGAGTTTGAATTTTCTCCTCATGCTTATGTCTTGTGGGTTTCCTCCAGGTACTCCAGTTTCCTCCCCACAGTCTAAAAACATGTGCAGTAGGCTAATTGGCTTTTCCAAATTGCCCCTAGGTTTGAGTGTGAGTGCGAATGGTTGTGTGAGTGTTGGCCCTGCAATACCCTGGCAAGCTGTTCCGGGTGAATCCCGCCCTCGCTCAGAGTCGGCTGAGATGGACACCAGCCTCCCTGCGACCCTAATTAGGAATAAGCGGTTCAGAAAATGAATGAATGAATGAAATATTAATCATGGCCTAATGGTTAGAGAAGCGGCTTTGGGACAGGAAGGTTGCTGGTTTGATTCCCGAACCAGCAGGAAGAATGTGTGGGGGTGGGGGAGTGAGCTACACCTTGCCTTCCTTCACCTTCATGGCTGAAGTGCCCTTGAGCAAGGCACCGAACCCCCAACTGCTCTCCGGGCGCTGTAGTGTGTGTGGCAGTACACTGCTCCGAGTGTGTGTGTGTGTGTGTGTGTGTGTGTGTGTGTGTGTGTGTGTGTGCTCGCCTTGGATGGGTTAAATGCAGAGCCAAATTTCCCTTGCAGAATTAATACAGTAAATCAAATAAATAAAATAAAAATAGTCTGTATTCCAAGCAGAACCCCCCTGTCCCCCCTAAACGAATCCCTGAATCCTCAGAAAGATCCTTTTTATTTTAGCTGGAATGAAAGCGTGTGTTGAATGTAAACATCCGTTCAGTGAATAAATGTTATAAAATCATTTATATTTATTTAGAATTAATACTTCAGAGTTGTTTTAATGCACCTCCTGATGTTCTATAATGTTCTGTGTTTCTCACAGTCGTGCCTCGGGGCACAATCATCATCTCAAAGGCGTGCTGTGGGGTTTTTCAGAGCGGAGCAGAACCCGAGCTGTGCTGGAATACTAATCAGGCCACTAATCTCTCCCAGTTGTTAATTAGGATTCTGGAGAACAAAAAAGCCGTCACCTGCTTGATTGAAGTGCTGATCGCTGCGTGTAAGTGTTTGACTCGATTGACCCGAGTTAAAAATAAGAGCACCAAGCAGGCGGGGTCCAAACACAACCTGTCCGTGCCATCATTACCAGAGGAGTGGTGTGATCTTTTTAATCACTTCCTGTTTAAAGGAAGTTCATCTTCAGGGGAAATTCAGGATTCATGATCACAGATCGATACCAGCTTTGTTCGGCATGTCTGTTAGTTTTACATGGAAGTTTCAGGTGAGGTCTCTGCTGATGATGTAATACTGGTCATCTGTGATACTGGTATCACATCACACCGTAGCGTGGCACCGGCATTAGATCAGTGTTCTCAACAAGCCTTGGACATCAAAACCGTTTCATTCTCCGTTACATCTCGAGCAGTCCATGCCGCTCGTCTGAATCAGTGGCCTTGATCCACATCACAGGGTACAGAGACGCAAAGCGCCGGGAAAAACACGCCAGTCAAGGATGACGTGATGGTAAAAGAAATCAGATGAATTTAACAAAACAGAATCGTTCCTCTGAATCATCACGGGGACATCGCTTGTTCATTTGGAGTCTAACCTAAAACCTTTGAAAAACATTTAGGGTAAATATTCACACCTTCCTGGTGTAGCGGTTTGCACGTCCACCTCACAGCAAGAAGGTCCTGGGTTGGAATCCCATGCTTGGCGAGGGCGTTTCTGTGAGGAGATTGCATGTTCTCCCTGTGCTTGTGTGGGTTTCCTCCTGATATTCCAGTTTTCTCCTACAGTCCAAAGACATGCACATTAGGCTAACTGGGTGTTCCAAATTGTCCCTAGGAGTGTGTGTGTGTGTGTGTGTGTGTGTGTGTGTGTGTTACACACTGAGATATACTGAGATGTGACCACAGGAGGATTCATCAGTTTATTTATTCATTCATTCATTTCCTGAACCATTTAATCCTAATAATGGTCGCGGGGAGGCTGGCGCCCGTCTCAGACTCTCCGGCGCTCCGAACATGTTTGTATGTTTATGTTTACAGAAACATGGATGCGTAAACTAAGAGAAAAAACTGCAAGGTGCAAGTGCATTTAGAGCCAACGGGACGCGACAACAACATCGACCTCATGGCTTTACAACATTTGCATAATTGTAGGAATCTACATAGAACCAGAGTTCACGGTTATGTAACGATGCACGGTTCCATGTAAACTCAATAAGGGTTCCATGAGAGGTCCCAGAAAAGACTCATTAATGGTTCCTGATGTGACTCTATTCCAAGTTCATGCACTTTTATAGAAAAGGTTTCAACAGTTTGGCTTTACATGGAAAGACAACCAGAGAGCCTGTGAGAGTTCTAAAGGGCGTATCGAACTCTACACACGGAGGTGAGTTACAGGACATCACACAAGGGTTCTTAACTCGAAAAAATAAACCTGTTCTACTTTGGAACCTTTCTGATGGAGAACCACGCAACATAGAGATGAAGAACCTTCCTGTGATGTTCTTTTTTGTTTTAACTCCAGGCTGAGGGTTCCACCCTTTCGAAGAGTGCGGTACACTGAGGCGTTCTTCAGTCTGTTCTTCTGGGAGAACCTTTAAAGACTTTTTTATGCAGAGCCTGACAGTACAGGGTTCCCTGCCTGGTAAACTTTGGTACCGGTATTTTTCGAGAGTGTATGTGCGTGAGAGAAGGCAGAGTGAATTCACAGCATGCGACTTTCCCGGGATTTTCTATGAGGAATACGAGAAGAACCCATGATGGATTCACCTTTAATTAGCCTTTAATTAAAGACCTCGTGAAAGTCTTCCTGGCGTGAGGAGAAGAAATACGCGTGTGATTTCGATGATTAAATAATAGATGTGATGTAATTAATAAAGCGTAATCTATTAAAGTCAGGAAACAAATACTGCACGTTACTGCCGGACAGCACAACATGCCTTACAATACATTAACTGTCCAATCACATGGCTGAATGCTGATGATCAGGAATCAGGAAGACATTAACTTTGTTAGTTTTCCTTTCTAAATGTGGAGTACAGTGGTGTAGTGGTTAGCATGTCCGCCTCACAACAAGAAGGTCCTGGGTTTGAGTCCCGAGCTCAGCGAAGGTGTTTCTGTTTTGAATAGGTTTCCTCCGGGTACTCTGGTTTCCTCCTACAGACCATTTTGCTAATTGGCTGTTCCAACTTGCCCCTAGGTGTGAGTGTGATTGTTGATGGACTGGCGAGCTGTTCAGGATGTACCTCGCCTTTGGTATTGGTTGAAATAGGCTCCAGGCTATTTCTAACACCTGCTAACAGCTAACACCTGCTTCTTGTGCTAATCTCATAGCTATCAACATGAAGAGAAGGGGAAGTGTAGCGAGGTAGCCTAACATTATTTTGATTATTTTTGCTACAATTCTATCTGATGTTAAGCACAGAACTGAAATCATTACATCAATAAAATAAACTGAAATCATCAGTTATTTTTTGATATTGTGTTTACAGAAGTACGTAATTAGCTACCAAAACCAACACACAGCTAACAACATCAGGAAAATAAAAGCTCTGCTGCTAGTTTAGGTCAGGACCCAGTATATGAGTCACATGTGAATAAGCTAGTTAGCTCCAGAAGCTAACTTTAGCTAACAGATGTGTAAACTGTCAACATAAGGAACTTTGATTTTTTTAAATTATTTTTATTTTGTAAGAATGGCCCTAGTGATAAAGTGAGACAGTTATTAGATGCTAATTTAGGCTATCCATGATGAAATATCATAACCAGTTTATCCAGTAAAATGATTCATTCACTGATTCCTTCAGTCGCACTTGAAGTTTTTTGTGAAATTGATATTCAAACAGCTTATTTAAAAGTTGTGTGAGGCTGAATAACCTCAGAGACCGCAATACGGAAGGCTTTCTTACATAAAGAGTGATTTGCTTTAAATACGGTGGAGGAAACGGTGTGAGTGGCAGATTAATGGTGCAGCGTTTGACAGGCGGTTCGTCTGAAATGAAAATGAGTCAGTGTGACTTCTCAGTCCTCTCATCTCACGACTTGGTAATGACTGCGACAAAAAACACAGCTCCACTTCTCGTAAGGTTTACACTCATTATTGTGTGAAAGAAGAAGAAAAAAAATCTATGTTTTTTATTTATATCACAGGAAATTAATTAGCGTAAATAATAGCGGCTTTCGCTCAGAGTGGTGTTTCTGTGAGGATTGATGAACATGAGCCCACAAACTCATTCTGCTCATGACACCCGATCATTAACAGGCTTCTGCGTGGTGGAGCGGAACGCTAAAGCCCAGCTGAGCTCCTACTTCTCCACTGAGATTCGAAGATGTACTGTATACAAACACAACCTTCCCACAGAAACAATAACAGTGCAGGTGTTGATTCCGAAAATCATTGATTCAGTGAATCACTTCAGAACGCTGTCCCAGTGTGCATCACTCCAGAGTGACTCTAGTTATTTTAATTAATTAAATGACTCACTCACTGATTCACTCACTGATTCACTCTCAAATTTACTGAGTAATTCACCCACTAATTTACTAATTAATTCACTGATCCACTCACTGATTCACAAATTAATTTACCCACTGATTCACTCATTGATTCACTCACTGATTCACTCACCAATTCACTCATCATTCATTGATTCACTCATCACTCATTGATTCACTCACTGATTCACTCACCGATTCACTCATCACTCATTGATTCACTCATCACTCACTGATTCACTCACCGATTCACTCATCACTCACCAATTCACTCACTGATTCACTCATCACTCACTGATTCACTCATTAATTCATTCACTGATTCACTCACTGATTCACTCACTGATAACTGTCTGAATGATTTAGTTTATGATAATTCCGTATGCTGCTAGTCCTTTAAACTGTGATCTCCTGAGTCATTTCACCAGTCGTAAAGCCAGAACCAGTAACCTCGCCCTCGGTGCTGAAACCTGCTGCTTTTAACTGCTGCTTCATCACCTGGTCAGGTGCACCTCCTCCAGCAATCAGGTGTACCACAACCTGGGCGGAGCTTTAAAGAAAGAGAAGAGGTTGTGAAGAAAACACACAACACAGATGTGACTGTAGCAGTCTCAACCAAAATGATTCACTGAATCAACACTAAAATGAGTCAACACCTAAAATTATTCTCTGGTTCTACAGTCGGTTCAGTGCCCAAAGGTGGTGGATGCGTCTGAGCACTGCTACAACTCTCGTCTAAAATCCACCAATAGGAGAACAGTAAACTGACATGATGGTTACAGATAATGTACACAGAACATAACCCCATAATGTTTATGACATCATCTGACTTTAAAAACACAGACAATCAGCAGTGTGTTATAGAATCAGTTTTAGTTTTCTCTTCACAGTGAATAAATACTTAACCACCAAGTCGAACATGAGACGTCAGGAAATGGTACGGTGCAGTGTAGGGTCTTCTAGGAGAAATAAATAGGTACACGTCTAAAAAAACAAGGAAGTAAAAATGATCAGATATCTGGTGATTGAGCTGAAGTTAAAGGTTCAGGTTGCATTTATTTGTAAGTTATTGTGCATCTTGACGAACATGTCAGACTCATCTCACTACGCGCATCCTCTTCAGTGCTTTTATTAAAAAAAATGAATGAAAGAAAAATATCCATTATGATGATTTGTCATGACATCAAAATTCCGATGCGACCCTCCAGCTGAAAGTCACTGCATGCATTTTTTTCAGCCGAACAATAAAATTCCGTTTTAGCGCCCCTGCAGCTCTCGAAGTCTCGGTTATGATATATATTTCATTTTACGGTGCATTTGACACATCTGAAATGTAAAATGTTTTATCTGGGATTTATACAGGTGGAAACGGTCCCGACTGCAGCAGGTGATAAATTCAGGACTGTAAAAGGATGAAACCTGGGCTTGCTGCGGCGGGAGAGACGCGCTGAATGACAACGAGGCTTTTAATGCCTTTATATGCGTGTGGGTTTAATTGTAGCTTTAAGTGCATCTCATCTCAAATCCCTATGACAAGGGGTTAAAGGAACAAGATGGAAACTTCTAGTATGTTGTATAAAATGGGAGTGTTTGGAAGAGTGTCTCTGAGATCAGTGGATATAACACGCAGTTGTAAAGTTTGTGAGATAATTAAAAAAACGTCCACCTCACAGCAAGAAGGTCCTGGGTTCGATTCCTGGGCTCAGCCAGGGAGTTGCTGTGTGGAGTTTGCATGTTCTCTCCGTGCTTGTGTGGGTTTCCTCCAGGTAGTCCTGTTTCCTCCCAAGATAAAAAACATGCACAGTAGCCTGACTGCCTGTTCCAAATCACCCTTAGGTGTGAGTGTGAATAGTTGTGTATGTTTGCCCTGTGATGGTGTGGCGAGCTGTTCAGGGTGTACCCCGCCTTCACCCAGAGTCGGCTGGGATGGGCACCAGCCTCCTCGCGACCCTAATTAGGATTAATCGTCTTAGAAAATTAATGAATGAATGAATGAAACAAATTACAGGGCGGCACAGTGTTGTGGTGGTCAGCATGTCGACCACATCGCAAGTCCTGGGTTCGAGTCCCAGGATCAGTCAGGGTGTTTCTGTGTGGAGTCTGCATGTCGTTCCAGTGATTTGTTGGTTTCCTCCAATATTCCAAATTGCCCCTAGATGTGAGTGTGAATGGTTGTGTGTTTGAGTGTGTGTGTGTGTGGGGGGGGGGGGGTGGCCCTGCGATGGTCTGGGGAGGGTTGGCCCTGCGATGGTCTGGCTAGCTGTTCAGGGTGTAGGGTCCATCCTCTCCTCGACTCTAGTGGGATTAAGCGTCTTGGCGAATGAGTGTCTGAATTTATGGAATATAACCTGAACATGAAAGGGTTAAAAGTCTTTGAGGATCCTGGAAAATATCTCATGTTTAAAATCTATAAAAGTTTCAGAGCCGAGTCCGAACCTCATGCATTTTACCTGGTGTGTATCGACATCCATCATTTTCTCATTGTCACTTTTCATGTACCAATTTCCCTAAACATCTCTGTAACCCCACCGGGAATTTCTTTTCCTATTTATTCTTAAATCCGTCTTTTTCTTTTCAGCACGGCGGATAAACTGCAGCGCTGCGGCTCAGGAAACATTCGCTCGGCTTCCTCTGCTGCACGATTGACTCCACAAACGTTTCTGAACCGAATGCATGTGGAAATACTCAGGAGAAAAAAACAAAACTATCCGTTATGACACACAACAAACCACACAGACTCCGCCCCAAACCAAATATTTACACGTTTCAGGCAGAGTTTAAACTGAACACACGCAGCGTGTGAGTGTCGGCAACCGCTTACATCAAACTGAGCTTCTGCATGACGGCGATGAGGACATGACTGATGAGTACAGAGTATTAACATCACAACAGCCTGAGAGAGAGAGAGAGAGAGAGAGAGAGAGACAGACAGAGGGAGACAGAGATAAAGAGAAGAGAGACAGACAGAGAGACAAACAGGCAGACAAAGAGAGACAGACAGAGAGACAGAGAGATAGATAGAGAGAGAAAGGTACAGACAGAGAAAGAGAAGGAGAGAGACAGACAGAGAGAGAAACAGACACAGAGAGACAGACAGAGAGAAGAAGAGAGAGACAGACAGACAGAAAGAGAAAGACAGAAAAAGAGACAGAGAGAGAGAAAGAGAAGAAGGGAGACAGACAAAGAGTGAAAGAGAAAGACAGACACAGAGAGACAGAAAGACAGAGACAGAAAAAGAGAGAGACAGAGACAAACAGACAGAGAAGCCGAGAAAGAGAGAGAAAGCTACAGAGAAAGACAGATAGAGAGAAAAGGAGAGAGATACAGAGTGAGAGACAGAAAGATAGGGAGAGAGAGAGACAGAAATACAGAGAGAAAGACAGACACAGAGTGAGATAAACAGAGAGACAGACAGAGAAAGAGACAGAAAGGTAGAGAGGAGAGAGGGAGAAAGAGAGAGAAAGAGAGAGAGAGATACAGACAGAGAGGGAGAGAGAAAGAGAGAGAGAGAGAGAAAGAGAGAGTCAGAGAATGAAAAAGAGAGACAGACAGAGAGACAGAATAAGACAGAGAAATAGAGAGAAACAGACAGAGAGGGAAAGAATGAGAGAGAAACAGACACAGAGAGACAGACAGAGAGAAAAAGAGAGAGACAGACAGACAGAGAGAGATAGAAAAACAGAGTAAAAGAGAAAGGGACAGAGAGAGAGAGAAAGAGAAGGAGAGAGACAGACAAAGAGTGAGAGAGACAGAGAGACAGACAGAGAAAAAGAGAATGACAGACAGACACAGAGAGACAGAAAGACAGAGACAGAAAAAGAGAGAGACAGAGACAGACAGAGAGAGATGCCGAGAAAGAGAGAGAAAGCTACAGAAAGACAGATAGAGAGAAAAGGAGAGAGATACAGAGTGAGAGAGACAGAGAGATAGGGAGAGAGAGAGAGAGAGACAGAAAGACAGAGAGAAAGACAGAGAGACAGACAGAAAAAGAGACAGAAAGGTAGAGAGAGGAGAGAGGGACAAAGAGAGAGAGAGAGAGAGAGAGAGAGAGAGATACAGACAGAGAGGGAGAGAGAAAGAGAGAGTCAGAGAATGAAAAAGAAAGACAGACAAAGAGACAGAATGAGACACAGGAATGAGAGAGAGGGAAAGAGTGAGAGAGAAAGGAACAGAGAGAGACAGAGAGAAAGAGAGAGAGAGAGAGAGAGAGACTGACAGTGAGAGACAGAGAAAGAGAGAGACATAGAAAGCGATACTGAGAGAGAGATGGAGAAAGACAGAGACAGAGAAAAAGAAAGAAAGAGATAGAGAGATACAGAGAGCGAGAGAGAGACAGAAAGAGATACAGAGAGACAGACAGACAGACACACAATTATCCTAATGTGCCTGTCTTTGAACTGTGAGAGGAAACCCACACAAGCACACAGAGAGCATGCAATCTCCACTCAGAAGTGCCCTCACCGAGCCCGGGTCTCGAACCCAGGACCTTATTGCTTCTGTGGAAGGAAACCTTGTTTTCTGACTTTACTTAAAAATGTGAATAAAGGATTGATGTGATGATGTAATCTGAAAGGGTGATCTGTTTGAGAGTGAATGATGTAATGAATCAGTGGGAGGTACATCACGTCCTGTAGAATAGCACTTCAGCAGCTCACGCTCTTATTTTACACTTTATTTATATGTGCGAGTGGATCAGCGTGACATCAGACTGTCAGACGGTGGTGCTGACCTGAACACTGCTCCTCACTGGGAATCAAGCCTATAAAACTTATCATAACAGTCGAGCGTCACTGAGGGTAACGCCTCAGTTTTAGATAAACTCCGCCTACGTGTGCGTAAAACTGACATTTTTGGTATTCATTTCGGAATGGTGGGCTTGTCCTGAATCTCACTACTGAATCAGTCAGTGTTCCGTAAGAGGATTTAATAAAGGGATGACGTGCACTCTTTACACTGTTTACTGAGAGTGCTTTATTTTTTGTTCCGCGATCTGGTGAGAGGGAAGGTGGTGGTGGCGGTGGCGGAGGCGGTGGTGGCGGGTGGTGTTAATTGAATAGGAGCTCGGTGTAATGGGTCACGGAGCGTAATTGAAAGGAGGTAAACATCTTCTCTTATCTTCCTGCAGCTGTTTAGGTTTAATTGAAGCGTTTACTTTAAAGCAGCACAGGCCGCCATCTTTACTCCATGTAGCACACACACACACAAACACAGACACGCACACACACAAACACACACAAACACAGTGCTGTATGGATTCAGGCATTTCCACAAAATACACCCAAACACTCAACTCCCCATGGATTCAGGCATTTATACCCCCCCCCCCCACACACACACACA
>JAQMYF010000014.1:22529761-22541392 GCA_030014195.1 Neosilurus mollespiculum
AATAATAATAATAATAATAATAATAACAATAATAATAATAATAATAATAATAATAATAATAATAATAATAAAAATAATAATGGGGCAGCCGTAACCTAATAGTTAGAGAAGCGGCTTTGGGACCGGAAGGTCGCTGGTTTGATTCCCAAACCAGCAGGAAAAATGTTGGGGGGTGGAAGGGTGAGCTGCACCTTCCCTTCCTCCACCTTCATGGCTGAAGTGCCCTTGAACAAGGCACCGAACCCCCAACTGCTCTCCGGGCACCGCAGTGTGATGCAGCAAACTGCTCCGAGTGTGTGCTCACTGTTTACGTGTGTGTGTGTGTGTATGTGTGTGTGTGTGTGTGCGTGTGTGTGTGTGTGTGTGTGTGTGTGTGTGTGTCACTCTGGATGGTTTAAATGCAGAAGTCAAAATTTCCCTTGCGGAATTAATACAGTATAAAACAAATAAATTAATGAAACAAAATAATTGTTAGGTGAGAACGGGAACTCGTTTCTGGAACATTCAGTAATAAATTTAGTCTCGTTCTGTAATAAATGAAACTGCGGTGTAATCTGAATAACCCACTCCTGAAATTATACACTGATACAGAAATAATCCGCTCCGTGTCGAGGTAACGATCATTGAAGTGCTTTTTTCTGAGCTGTGCTTCCTAAACCTCCTTAAAAACTGCAACTCTCTCGGGTTCTTCAGTTCTTCTTGGAGAAACTCGTTACAGTTCTTAGTGAAGGAAACTCCAACAACAAACCTCTTGAATCATGTTATGTGTATTTATGTTTTAAATGATTTTACCTTGAAAGATTTTTTTTCTGGAGTTTCTGGGATGGCATGGTGGTGTCGTGGGCTCGGTGAGGTTGTGTCTGTGTGGAGTTTGCTTGTACTTCCCGTGCTTGTGTGGGTCTCCTCTGGGCACTGGGTGTGTGTTGGCCCTGCAATGGATGGTGAGGTAGCCAGAGTCGGCTGTGATAGGCTCCATCCTCCTTGAGACCCTGATATTATTAAGTGGTTCAGCAAACAGAGGGATATTTATTTGTAAATCTGTGTGAGTCTGTGTGGTAAGTGGAGAAATTGAATGCAGAATTCTGAGTTTACGTTGTCCTTGTAACTCAAGCGCTACACTAGATCACACGTCTCGGCTGCAGGATTAAACCACAGACTGTAGACATTCAGTTCTTTCTTTTTGGTGATATTTGATGTAAAGTTTCAGCGTTTGTCTCTGTTCTTCTTCATCAGATGATGAGACGCTCTGTTGCAAAGCAGGCGGTCAGGACTTTCCTCTGGGTGGCGTTTCTGTACTTTATTTTCACCGCAGCTGAACCTGATGGAGACGCATCAGCGTCCGCCGTCCTGCAGAGACAGAAGCGAGAATGGCAGTGGAAAAGGATGACCGTGTACGAGGAAAAGGACCCACCAGAGACAATCGGCAGGGTGCAACGGTTTATCTTCAGTCTCAAAGTTTTAATTATGTTCCACATCTTCTGGTCCCCTATCTGAAATCCTCTACATTACATTTGTGTGAATGATTGAATTCTGTTTGTGTTTTGATCTCTTTTAGCTGAAGAACACTTTCTTTAACAAGAACACAGAGTTCAGGCTCCTGGGAGAAGGAGCAGGTGATACCTTTAGATTGAATAAAGATGGAGAAGTTCTGGTGCTGAAGAAATTGGACCGGGAAAAGAAGAGCAGCTACACACTGAACGCACAAATTGTAGACACCACGAACGGAAGGAATCTCGAAGAAGACACGTTCACAATTGAGGTCCTGGACATTAACGATCACGACCCCGTGTTCTCCGAGACTTTCATCGGGTCTGTTAATGAACGAGAAAAAAAAGGTATGAAAGCATCACTAAGGAGTAATAACTGCGTCATGGTTAGCACGTCCGCCTCATAGCAAGAAGGTCCTGAAGTTTGCATGTTCTCCCAGTGCTTGCGTGGGTTTCCTCCGGGAACACCAGTTTCCTCCCACAGTCCAAAAACATGCACAGTAGTCTGATTAGCTGTTCCAAATCACCCCGAGGTGTGAGTGTGAATGGTGGTGTGTGTGTTACCCTGTGATGGCCCGGTGATTCATTAATACACTAGAAAGGCACTCGGAGAGCGCAGACCTCCTCCAAGGCCATTCAGTACCCCATATGGTATTTGTAAGAAATGCAGCATTTTTATAAATGCAACATTGGTTTATTATTTGAGCTCTACAATGTAAACGTGCAGATATTTATATGATTGCATTGTGTAGAGGACCTGCCTTGAATAAGAGGCCTTGTGATTGGGTGAGAAAGTATTAATAAATTGGATTATTCTTGTGATAAATGGCCTAAAAGTTATATGGAGAGGTAAAGGAATGAGATTACACCATCAAACTCTTTAAAAATTCCCTGCATCCAGACAATAATCTGGATCACTGCCAAAATTTAATCAATTGCTCCTTGTATCATTTCTGACTCATCCTGCAAATTTCATCAAAATCTGTTCATAAGAGTTGCTAACAGGCAGAGAGACAAACAAACAAACAAAAAAACAAACCAACGGCGGTGAAAACATAACCTCCTTGGCGGAGGAAATAAATAAATAAATGTTAATATAAAGCTGTGATTTGTAGCTGCATTACAGATGCATTAGAAACTTAATCACCACCTTCTGACCAATCAGAATGCAGTACTCAGCAGAGCTGTGATGAAATGAAATATAAAGTTGTTGATGGTGAAATATTGATGATGATATGTGACGTTATAATTTTAGGAGCCGTGGTGTTGACGGTGGTGGCGAGTGATCAAGACGACCCGAAAAGTCCTAACGGTATCGTGAAGTACAGCCTGCTGAGCCAAACCAACTTGTTCCAAATTGATAGCAGTACAGGTGAGATTCTATAACACACACCTGGCCACCTAATGTACAGTTACGTGTGGTCTCTTAAAAAGGGTGGGGACAAATACAGTATAAACAGAGCTCCTTCCTGCTTTACCAGATTAGAATAAAATCCCTCAGATGGAAGTGAAAGTCTGCACTTTCTGCTCAGTTCAGTCTTTAATTTCACGAGGTAATACTGTGTGTGTGTGTGTGTGTGTGTGTGTGTGTGTGTGTGTGTGTGTGTGTGTGTGTCTCCTCCAGGTGAAATTCGCACTAAAGTAGACACACTGGATCGTGAGACTCACAGTGTGTATAAGTTGTTAGTGAAGGCGTCGGACTCTTCTGGAAAAGATTCATCATCGAGCACTGAAGTGACCATCAACATCAACGACATTAATGACAACGAGTCGTCTTTCTCTAAAGGTACGAGAGTTATAACGGAGATCGTCTGATCCTCTTTACAATTGTGTTTATTTATTACTTTTACATATTCATTAATTTTCTAAGCCTCTTATTACTAATTAGAGTCGCCGGGAGGCTGGCGCCCATCTCAGCTGACTCTGGACGAGGGCAGGGTACACCCTGAACAGCTGGCCAGGCCATAGCAGGGCAGAAACACACACAACCCTTCACACTCACACTCACACCTAGGGGTGATTTGGAACAGCCAATCAGCCTGCTGTGCATGTTTTTGGACTGTGGGAGGAAACCGGAGTACCCGGAGGAAACCCACACAAGCATGAGGAGAGCATGCATACTACATACAGAAACGCCCCGAGCCCGGGAATCGAACCCAGGACCTTCTTGCCGTGCCGCTTCACTATTACATATCTTTACTTTAAACATTTTTGTTTGGTCTCAGGACGTGTCTCAAGTGGAAATCTGTCTTTTTTTTTTCTCAACAGCAAGCTACCACTTTAATGTGAAAGAGGACGCACCAATAGGATCCAAAGTTGGGATAGTGGCCATCAATGACGGTGACGAGAAACAGAATAAAAACCCCATCTTTAGTGTGGAGCCTTCACAGAAACACATCTTTGATCTGGAGTTAAACGAAAATAGAGATGGAGTTCTCATAGTGAAGGAGGTAGTGTTTCTTTCATCACATCTACTGAACAAGCATTCCCTCTTTCTCTCCGCAGGATCTGTGACAGTTATTATTATTAGCACATTTATGCTAACGAGGTGTGTGTCACATCACGGTCTGCTGCCTTCTGACCTTTCATGTGTCTTTGCTTTAACAGAAACTTGACTATGAGACGAAGGCGTGGTTCTCTTTTACTGTAACACTGAAAGAGCACGTGGTCAAACCTTCAGACAATACCAACTCCTTGACGAGCGCACAGATCCGCATCACAGTTGAAGACGTGGACGAGCCGCCAGCCTTCACGCAGGAACAATACACCTTTAGTGTTCAAGAAGGTCAGAAAAATATCATCGTTGGGTCGGTTTCAGCCAAAGACACAGATAAAACCAGCCACCGAATACGGTACACACTTCTTCATGATACAACTTATCATCTGTACATAAATAATTAAGAGTATATATTTAAAAATGTAAAGTAAAAATAAAACAGTCAACAGTAAAATGTAACATCAGGATCGGAGTCCAAACATCTGAGAGAACGAGTGAAAATGCTTTCAGTTTTATTACAGATTAAACTTGTGGGGCAATCATACAGTGTAAAGTTCCTCCACCAGGCACAAATGGATTATTTTTTTTTTTTCTTTTTCTTTTTTTCCTTTTTTTTGTCTTGTCCAGCATCATAGCAAGACAAATGGATTATTATAACTTGGCATAGTTATAATGAAATGTCTCCCCCTAGTGGGCATCAGATAAATACTTTGCCTCATGTTAAAGTTTTGGATTCCAAGATTTATTTTCAACATGACTTTATGCACAAATCACCAACAGATTTGAATGTGTTCTTTCCAGGCCCAGGGTCTACCCCTCCACTAAGTTCAGTAGATCAGCAGATTTTGTGTAATCCTGCTAAAAGAAAAAAAATAATTTAATAAATGCTTTTAAAAAGCCTTTAATTAATTCTTGGATCAAGTTTGGTGAAAATTGGTTTGGTAGTTTTTGCGTGATCCTGCTAACAGACAAACAAGACATAATTATTGAGGTCAGTTTTAGTAAATTTTTGTAGAATCTTTCTAATTTGTATTAGATCAGATCCATTATAGTGTTATCTGATCAATCGAAGAGATTAGACACATGAAAAATCAGACTTCTTTATAACTAAACATTTACCTTGCCATTAACATGCTCACATTTATACAGGGAGCTAGAAATCATGTGGAAACTTTTTTTAATATAATTAAATTATTTCAACATTCCGAATATTTCTGTTTGTTTCACAATTTGAAAAAATTCCAGATTTTCATTGTGGTCTCAGACTCTCAGACACCACTGTGTATAAAAGTGTGTATAAGTACGTAGCATGGTGGTGGTAGCGTGATGTTGTGAGGATTTCTGCTGGGAAAGAAACTGATGCATTTCAGAAAAAAGATGACATCATGACAATGGTTCTATCTACATTATGTGTCACAATTATACATTTGGCAGACATCCTTATTCAGAGCAGCTTACATTTAATCTCAGTTATATATCTGAGCAACTGAGGGTTAAGGACCTTGCCCTAGAGCCCAACAGTGGCAGGGTGGTGGGACTGGGGCTGGAAGCCCTGATCAATAGCCTTAGTCACTGAGCCATCACTGCACCACAGTGCTGATGCAGCGCCTCAGACATCAAGCAGAAAACTTGGTGATTCAGTCCTCCAACAGGAATCTCATTCAAACCTTCAAAGCTATAAGGATTAATGACAACAATGTGGAAGTATTGTTGTGTTTTAGAACATTAGCAGTTCGAAACTGAGAAGGTGTGTGAGTGAGCAGGGGAGGCCCTCAATCCCGAGTGACTTCCAGCACCTCTGTAAGGAGGAACATGATATGAGTTTCATTTCGAGTGCTTTGTGTTTTAGGTACAGCATACAGGATTCTACAAGTCCGGTGTACATTAACCGCGAGACCGGACAGCTCACTCTGAACAAAGCACTGGACCGAGAAGTTCAAAATGTCCTCAAGCTCCAGGTTACAGCAGAGGAGGACTCTATGAGCAGTACGTCATCCATTTCATATATATCTAAATATATAATAATAAGTGTTTTTAATAAACAGTGAATCATATTTATGTTTATGTCCATATCTCAATAGACCACGTCATTTTCTTTTTACCCAAAGATTTGCAATTTAAAAACCAAGTAAAAAATATTTTGTTTCTACAGAGCAGAAATCTTATGCGATGGTCATAATAAATGTCCTGGACATCAACGATAACGACCCAGAACTGGCCAACGGGACCAATGTGTACGTCTGTAAGAATGATGAAAGCGGAACGGTGAGGACTGAAACCTTTTACATCTTGTAGAGTTTTAATCACAAACTGTTATTTCCAGTTTATCCACCACCTAAAACCCATTAATAATAATAATAATAATAGTAATAATAATAATAATAATAATAATAATGATAATAATAATAATAATAACTTCCGTGCAGGTTATCGGTGTTATTGGTGCGAATGATGTTGATGAGAATCCTGGGAAATTTAGTTTCACTCTCATAGGAAAGAGTTCAAACTTCTCTCTTCATGATAATCAGAGTGAGTTCCATTCACTTATCTCCCAAAAATATTCAGCACTACAAAATGTTTAAAAATTATACATATAAACATATGAATATTCTTTTTGTGTGTGTGTATGTGCGTGTGTGTATATGTTTATGTGTGTGTGTGTGTGTGTGTGTGTGTGTATATGTATGTGTATGTGTGTGTATATTTGTATGTGTGTGTGTGTGTGTGTGTGTGTGTGTGTGTGTGTGTGTGTGTGTATATGTGTGTGTATGTGTGTGTGTGTGTATGTGTGTGCATATGTGTGTGTATATGTGTGTGTGTGTGTGAATGTATGTGTGTGTTTGTGTGACAGATAACACAGCCAGCATCATTCTGAGTCACGGGGGTTTCAGTGAGAAGTCTGTGGTGCAGGTTCTAGACATCGAGATCACAGATGGTGGAAATCCGCCGAGGAAAAGCATCACACCGCTTCATCTGCAGGTGTGCGAGTGTGGAAAAGAGAGACGGCGTGAGTCCTGCATGGCCCTCCGCAGGTCCGGCGTCAGTGTGAGCGCTCTCATCGCCATTCTGCTCTGCATCATCACTATCCTCGGTAATCTTCATCATTATCATCATCATCATCATCATCATCATCATTTTGCTATAGCCTCGTAGACCTGCGATGTCCATCATACACTGCAGTAATATAGTGTTCCATGTGACCATTTCAAATATTTAAGAAACAATGAGTGGAGTTCAATTAAATTTCATCATTCAACAAGAACATCGGTCTCGAGCTGTAAACTCCAGAGAAGACAGGATTAGAATTAGATTTACTGTTTTTTATATCATCATTAATAACATTAAATTATCAGTGGGGCCAGTGGCATAGCGGTTAGGGTGCTGGGCTCACGATCGAGAGATCATGGGTTCGAATCCCTGTTGGACCCCCACCATTCTAAGACCCCTGGGTAAGGTCTTAACCACAAGTGTGCCTCTGTCCACCCAGCAGTATAAATGGGTACCAGTAAAAAAAACTGGGAATGTAACCTGCAATGGACTACCGTCCCATCCAGGAGGAGTTGAACTCCTAGTCGCTTCACCCTACAGAAAAGGGTGTAAAAGCCCAACAGACTTACCTTATAGATTAGTGTTTATGGATTAGTGTTTATGGATTAGTGTTTATAGATTAGTGTTTATAGATTAGTGTTTATGGATTAGTGTTTATAGGTTAGTGTTTATGGGTTAGTGTTTATAGATTAGTGTTTATAGATTAGTGTTTATAGATTAGTGTTTATGGATTAGTGTTTATGGATTAGTGTTTATGGATTAGTGTTTATGGATTAATGTTTATGGATTAGTGTTTATAAAAGAGTGTTTATAGATTAGTTTTTATAAATTAGTGTTTGTGGATTAGAGTTTATAGTTTAGTGTTTATGGATTAGAGTTTATAAATTAGTGTTTATAGATTAGTGTTTATAGATTAGTTTTTATAAATTAGTGTTTATGGATTAGAGTTTATAGTTTAGTGTTTATGGATTAGAGTTTATAAATTAGTGTTTATGGATTAGAGTTTATAAATTAGTGTTTATAGATTAGTGTTTATAGATTAGTTTTTTATAAATTAGTGTTTATGGATTAGAGTTTATAGTTTAGTGTTTATGGATTAGAGTTTATAAATTAGTGTTTATGGATTAGAGTTTATAAATTAGTGTTTATAGATTAGTGTTTATAGATTAGTTTTTTATAAATTAGTGTTTATGGATTAGAGTTTATAGTTTAGTGTTTATGGATTAGAGTTTATAAATTAGTGTTTATAGATTAGTGTTTATAGATTAGTTTTTATAAATTAGTGTTTATGGATTAGAGTTTATAGTTTAGTGTTTATGGATTCGTTTTTATAGATGAGTGTTTATGGATTAGTTTTTATAGATTAGTGTTTATAGATTTCGGAATAGGACTCGTTGATTAGTGTTTATGGTTAAAAAATTTTCAATGAGAGCCTTACTGATTTCTGAATTTCTGTGTGTGTGTGTGTGTGTGTGTGTGTTAGTTATTGTAATTCTTTTCGTGCTGCGTAAACGTTACCAGAAGGAGGCACTCGCTCTGGGGAAATCATCTGGTGAGATGCATGAGCAACTTGTGGCGTATGATGAAGAAGGTGGAGGAGAAATGGACACCAACGTGTACGACGTCTCCATCTTGACCTCGGCTCGCTCAGACAGCCGACTCCGCCTCGATCTTCCTCCTCCAGCCATGTACGCTGTGGTAAAGAAGCCTTCGGCCTGTAAAGGAGACATGGCCGCGATGATCGAGGTGAAGAAGGACGAGGCCGATCACGACCGGGACGGAATTCCCTACGACACCCTGCACATTTACGGCTACGAGGGGACCGAGTCCCTCGCTGGGTCACTCAGTTCACTCGAATCTTCTTCTTCCTTCGGATCCGACCCCGATTACGACTTTCTGAATGACTGGGGACCTCGCTTCAGGACCCTCGCTCAAATTTATGGCTCTGAAGTGAATACTTCATACTGATCCTGGATCCTGAAAACTAAAAACGAGAAAATAAAAAAAAAACGAAGTTGGACACTTGAATTCTTCCAGGATAAATTAGATGAATACAGAGGAGCGTAGTCGAGTTTTACAGCTGCAGCCTCTTTCTATTTACTGATGTACGTCATCATCTTAATTATTATCATTGAGTTTCATCTTCTTAGAGTGTTTTTTTTTTTTTTTTTTTTAAAGTTAGTGTTTATAGATTAGTGTTTATAGATTAGGAAGTAGAGACTCTAGTTACCGAGTCCCCTCCAGGGTCGAAGAGTAAAGAGCGCACTGAAGAAGCTTTCTATTCGTTTAGTTGAATAGCTTTAAACTAACATTAAATTGAAAGGTGTTTACGAACAATACATGCAGCTCCACATTTACGTTTTCACATTTACAGTTTCACATGTAACTTTTTTACAGCTCCGAAGTAGTGAAAGGAGTTGCCAGAAATTTTGCTAAGGTATTTATCATAATAATAATAACTATTATTATCATTATTATTATTATTATTCATTCATTCATTCATTTTCTAAGCCGTTTAATCTTAATTAGGGTCACGGGGAGACTGGTGCCCATCTCAGCCGATTCTGGGTGAGGGTGGGGTACACCCTGAGCTCACCAGGCTATTGCAGGGCAAAAACACACACACAACTATTCACACTCACACACACCCAGGGGCGTTTTGGAACAGACAATTATCCTACTGTGCATGTTTTTGGACTGTGGGAGGAAACTGGAGTACCCGGAGGAAACCCACTCAAGCACAGGGAGAACATGCAAACTATTATTATTGTTGTTGTTGTTGTTGTGTAATTCCTGACTTTATAACACCTTTGGTGAATTTCTCTTGATGGTTTTAATATTTTAATGTTTTTATTTAGATCATGAGGATTTACTGTTTTACAGCTCCTGATTGGACACTGACCCTCCAGCAGCAAAACCCTAAATAATAAAAACCAGCCCCGCTTACTCACACGACTTCCAGAATAAAAGTTCCTCAATGGCATGACTTTATCCGTTAGCGTCTCTATGCGATTAGCAGGACAGGAGAGGTTTGTACTGTATAGGTTATCATGTAGGGTTTAAAAGGGGTTTAAGAGCAGGTCTAGCACAGTTCTCATTCTATTGGAATATTTTGAGTTTTGTTTACTGTATTAGTGAATAAATCAAGTCACAAAAATAATTCTTTTTCATGATTATTTGCACTTATTAAGAAACTGCAAAGAATAACCTCCTCGATCATAAATATTTCTGAAAATATAGAAATGATAAACTTCTGACCAATTAGAATCCAGAACACTGTTTAATATTTAAGAGACTGATTTACTAATTTAACATTTTATTAATACCTTATTCCATCATTTATAAAGATTATAAAGATTACAGTTAGATTTTACATAAATGAAACACACACACACACACACACACACACACACACACACACTCTGAGCTCTGTATAAGTGCTATTAGTGCAGGAAATGGCCGCGTTCGTGTAGCGCTGAGAGAAACACTGGAAATGGTATAACGAGCTGCTGACAGAATTACAGAGCAATCGGAGTTTATTTGACAAAATAAATGCTGTGTGTGTGTGTGTGTGTGTGTGTGAGAGAGAGACTCAAATCTCAAAGGTCCAATACAATACAGCAATGAGGAAGTGTACAGCAGCTCTCACACACACACACACACACACACACACACACTTATGAGCGAAAATAAAGCCAACGACTTTAACCTTCCAGCCCGAGTGTGAGAGCTGAGTTTAAACTGAAATTATATTTCTATGAAAACACAAGTGTACTTCACGTTAATCTGAACTCACATCTCTCAGAGTGGAAGATTTCAAATGGACTGAAAATGATTTCAATGTATTAAGATCAGTTTATACTCTAACTTCACCTGAACCGATTCTGACTCTCTGACTTTGACTCTTTGATTCCGATTCTCTGACTCTGACTTTCTGATTCTGATTCTCTGATGCTGTGGCTCTCTGGTTGCGATTCTCTGATTCTGACTCTCTGATTCAGTGATTATGACTCTTACTCTCTGATTCTGACTCTGACTCTCTGACTGAGATTAACTGACTCTGATTCTGACTCACTGACTCTGAGACTCCAAACCCTGTTAAACTGTAGAATTATTTTATATTTAGTCTTTGGTCCTCACACAAACCTTTACCTCCATCTTGTCTTCTTCATCAACACAATAAACGGATGCCTTCACCTTGGCAAACCCCGCCCACTAAATCAGCCTTTTCCTGTCAAGAAAGCTGGCTTCCTGTTCTCTTATCTGTTAAGTAGAACAGCACATGGGAGTGTTTTCCTGTTTTTCATTCCACGAAGGGACAAGAATTGTTTACAAGAAGAAACTGTGGACTATTTTCACGTGGCAGTCGTTCAGCTCATCATTCAGATTTTACTTAATTTAAACTTTCTGAGATTCGTGAAGTCACTGTTTCAGTGAAACTCTAATCAGTGGAGACTTTAAGGTTTTATATCTTTTATATGATGACGTTATCATTGTCACAAACGCACTCACACACACACTAACACACACCTTCACACTCACACACACTCACTCACATATACACACTTATACACTCACACACTCTTACACACACCTTCA
>JAQMYF010000014.1:22650753-22660975 GCA_030014195.1 Neosilurus mollespiculum
TAAAGTCCTTTAAATAGTTATAGTTATTGTTATTGTTCTTTTCTTCTTGATATTGATAGTTTTTATTCTTCAATTTTGGGACAGTCGTAACAAGCATTTCACTACATATTGTACTGTATATGATTTAGTACATGACAAATAAATTTGAATTTGAATTTGGTTTCCTGACACTCCGTGATTGTTTATAGTTCAACAGAGCGACACACTAGCGGAAGAAACCGTCTCTGTGCACAGTGGTCTTGGAGTACAGTGCTCTGTTACGCTATCCAGAGTGGAGGAGTTCAGAAAGTTCTGCAGACATGCTACCTGCCCTTTTTCTGACCCTGGACCGGAACAAGTCCCGGATGGAGGGCAGGTCGCCACGATGATCATCTCTGCAGACCTGATTGTCTGTTGCAGTCTGATCCTCTCTGATTTAGTGGGTGATTCAAACCAGACAGTGATGGATGTGCAGAGGAAAGACTGTATGATGGCAGTGTAGAAGGTGATCAGTAGATCCTGTGGCAGGTTAAAGTTTCTGGGTTTTTTGATTTTGCTATACTGTATTAATTCCACAAGGAAAATGATTGCCTCTACATTTAACCCATCCAAAGTGAGCACACACACACACACACACGCACACACACACACACACACACACACACACATTGGGGAGCCCGGAGAGCAGTTGGAGGTTAGGGGCCGTTGCTCAAGGGCACTTCAGCCATGAAGGTGGAGGAAGGGAAGGTGCAGCTCACTCCCCCACCACCACACATTTTTCCTGCTGGTCTGATTTTTCCTTCCGGTCCCAAAGCCGCTTCTCTAACCATTAGGCCACGGCTGCCCAAGGAAACGTTGCAGGAAATACAACCTCTTCTGGGCCTTCTTCTGTACAGTGTTTATGTGGGATATTCACTTCAGGTCATGTGAGACTGTAGTTCCCAGAAACCTGAAGGTGTTTGGCTGTGTTTTGGAGGATGGAGAGGGGTGGAAGTATTGAAGGGCTTCGCCTGAAGTCTACTGTCACCTCTACAGTCTTTTTCGGGTTCAGCTCCAGATGGCTCTGAATACACCAGAGGACCAGCTGTTCCATCTTGCGTCTGTAAATTGACTTGTCACCATCCCTGATCAGACCAATGACCGTGGGGTCATCCGCAGGCTTCAGGAGTCTCACTGAGGGGTTCCATGAGGTACAGTCATCAGGGAGAGGGCACACCCCTGGGGGGCACCAGTGCTGATGGAGATCATGACACAGTTTTTTAGCTCATATCACCCAGCCCTACAATGAAGCTTATTATAAGGTGAAACCATTGACTGTATATAAGAATGGACAGCATATCATCTCTAAACAGCAAAGTCATCATGCCCTTAGTGTCCCTCCTGGCTGGTTTTTATCTCTGCTCATCTCCGTTTCCTTTTCTCTCCCAAACTGTTTTTCCATCTATGGTTTTTGATTCAATTATGAGTTACCTTCCCCAAACTGATATTTGTGGTTTCATCCAGGAACTCCAGTTTCCTCCCACAGACATGCACATTAGCTTAATTGGCTGTTCTAAATCACCCCTAGGTGTGAGAATGAGTGTGAATGGTTGTGTGTGTGTTACTCTGCGATGGTCTGGCGAGCTGTTCAGGGTGTACCCCGCCCTCGCCCAGAGTTGGCTGAGGTGGGCGCCAGCCTCCCCTGCTCATCTTCTCCATAATGAGGCTCTGAGGAGGAAACCGACCTGTTGTGTTAATAGCAGTTTGTGGAGTGGAAGCTTTTTTTTAACAGAAAATGTTGAAAACAAAATAAAATCTGTGATCCAAACAGAGGAGGTGTGTGTTCAGTGTCACACACAGGCCTCAAGTGTGTGGATTTAATCTGCACCTGCTGTTTCCCTCTCTCCCTATGTCTGTGTCCATGTGTGTGTGTGTCCGTGTGTGTCGGTGTGTGTGTGTGTGTGTGTGTGTGTGTGTGAGGAACAAAAGCGGCTGTTGAGGATTTAGCAGCTGCTGGACGTCTGTTTCAGGAGGGAGACATTTCAAACCCACCCGACACCAACTGAGCTCTACTAAACCTCGTAATAAACTCACAATCTACTGATGTAACCTCCACACGCTCAACATGTGGTGACTCAGTTCATTCTGTTGAATGTGGATCGTCGTGGATCATTCGAGATTACTTTAGACACTGACACGTTTTAATGATTCTGATTTTATTTGTGTAAAATCCTTTAAATCTATAACTTAACCACTGATATTCTATAAGGACTGAACACACTGGATTCCCCAGAAGTAAATAAATCTTTAATAAATCACCATCTTTCAAATTAATCACACTGACGTCTGAAGGATGACTGAGAGAGAGAGAGAGAGAGAGAGAGAGAGACTACAGGACATTATATGCTTCGGTATCTCGCATGTTTTTTTTGTTCAGAACTATATAATTTGTTGATAAATAAAACTCAGGACTGAGAGAAAACCTTCAGAATTCATCCTGCAGCTTTTATCACCCATAAATACGAGAATCAGCTCAAACACTTCACATCACGTCCTTCTTCTCTCATCAGCCTGCCACTATCTGAACTCCATACCATGTCTATACCCATCTCCCAGAACCGTACAGATGTTTGTTTTTGAGATCGATGGTGTGAAACCCTCGGTGTTACTCAGGTGTTTACCTTCCCATGAAGTTGAGTAACACAGATACACTGACCTCCTAGAAGATGTTCTTCACTTGGACAACTACCTAAAGGCAAAAATTGTTTGTCATCCACCACAGTTCTTCTCCGGGGTCTTCCAGGTCTCTTTCGGTGTTCCCGAGCTGATCAGCAGCTTTCTTTTAAAACGTAAGAAATATTTGATTTTTCACACCAGACGTTGTTGCTGGCTCTTGATTTTACACTCGAATGGGAGACCGAGACTTAATAAGAGAACTAAAACTTTAAATGAACTTTAACTCTTATCTGGTCACCTGTACGTGTAATAACAGGATAACAACACACCTGGTTTCACAACAGCAGGGAAGTCAAGTGTGCTTATTTCTGGTCTCCTGAAAGAGCAGCACCACGTACGGTATAAATACTGTAGCTCCTCTTTGGTTAAAGTGATCTGAGGCGTGAGAATGAAGGAGACTCCGAGTCCGTGTGTGCGTTTAGAGCTTTATTTCATTTAAACAAGACACAAATGTAGCAGCATTTAAAACATTTAAAAATCATTTTGGCAAAAATCTTTCACTCGGGCTAAAACCAGATTCTGACTGTCTTTAAAGCCGTTTCCATGGTAACCTGCCTTAAAAAAAACTAAACACATGATTCCCCTTAACACACACACACACACACACACACACACACACACACAGTTAAACAAATTATAATTTTTGTGTGTGTCCATCCCACTCCCATTATAGCAGCATTAAGGGCACTTAGGCTCTGAGAGGATTCAGGAAGTGGGCGTGGCTCCATCAAGCGATCATCTCTGATTCTGCAGAGATAATTAATGGCGTCGAGGTTCTGACAGACTGATCGGAGAACACCACGGGTCGCACCCCATCAACACGACAAAACAGAGGACAGAGAGTCCTCAGGTTTCTCACTGCTGGGGGGCGGAGTCAACACTCCGGATGGAATGGATGAAGACTGGATGTGTTCCAAATCTGCCAGCTGATGGTAGTTTACCCTTCCCTAAAGAGAGCAGAACAGAGTCAAAAGATCCACATCCTGATCATCTACACCATATTCACACAGCACCGGTGGTAAACACACACACACACACACACGGCCCCTCATATCCACCCATATATAAATATTTATATTCTGCATTTTTAACAGACTGAGATAAATCCAAAGTCAGTGCTGCATCTCCTTCACAGTAAAGTCTCTCAGTGAGTGTAGGAACCCCTCATTTACCCCAATAATAAAGAGTAACTGGGGGTTAATTATGGATTAAGCTGCAACTGGAGAAGAAATCTAGTATCAACACGCCCCTAAACAATCAGGAATTATTCAAAATATTCAATATTTAGCTATAATAAACTCCAATCTTCTACAAAGGATTTCCACGAGATTTTTGGGCGTGGCTGTGGACTACAAGACGATCAGTGGTGTTGAGGTCGGGACTCTGTACAGGACACATTAAACAGTGTGTGATTGATCCGTGTTATACGATACGTGAAAATATCACCGCCATCTTGGAGCTCTGCACTGCGGAGGTCACCCACATGCCAGAGGTCGTTTCCACTCAACTTAAACATGAGCTGAAACCAACTCTACTGCTGAGAATATACGTTTTATTTTAGCTATACAGTGAGAGATATGACAAAACTGATCAGACAAAAGAAACGTGAGATCAGCAGCACTGCTGGAACTAAACTCGAAGTTATGATCTTTCAGAACCGGTGGTAGGATTTTCAATTCTCAAACCGTTCCAGTTATCGGACATCACATGTAATCGATATCAGAACAATATGCTAAACTAGCTGTTTGCTGGTGAAAGCCTGTACCGTTTAAACAGAACCACAGTAAACGTGTGCAGTGTTCCAAGATGGCGCCCATTTCCCCACATGAGCCATTTCCACTGCAGTCTGTGCTCAGTTCAGTATACAGGACTCGCAACATCTGCCACCTTCTTCTAACCCTCATACACCGTGTCTTCATGAATCATAGTCATGCTGGGTTTGAAAGGTCCTACCCCAAACTGCTTCTCAAATTTAGAAGCAGACAACGATATGAAGGATCTTCAGTATGAACATGAACGTTCTCCTTCACCAGAACTGAGGAGCACCAACACTATAAAAACAGCTCCAGATATTCCTCTCCTCAAGCACACTTTACTGGAGGAGCTCAGCGTTCCTCTAGTCCATGTTCTCCTCATGTCCACCAGATCCGGAGTCTCCATCAACCTGATGGGGTGAAGTGGGACTCATCACTGTAGAGATGTTCAGTGTTGGTGATATACGCTTCAGCTCACTCAGCACGGCGGAAACTCAACGATGGATGAATTAAACCGTTTCCTGGAGCTCCTGTGAGATGATGCTCCGAGAGGCAGTGTGTGGTGATCTGCTCCAACAGTCATTTGTATGAAGAGGCATCCAGTGACACGCCCATGTTTACAGTTAAAGTTCCTCAGCAGGGAACCTGGTTAGATTATACGGCCGTGTGCTGGATATTACTCACCTGTTAGTAGTGGGCGTGGCTGAAACACCTGACCGCCATTATTTGGAGGGGTGAACATTCCTTTTTCTTAGAATGTCTCATTAACTGGGGTTGTAATTAACAGACTCTCAGAGTCAAGAGAGAACAAACGTGAATATAAAGAGATGCACGTGTGTGTGTGTGTGTGTGTGTGTGAGAATACACACTAACCAGCCAGTCCAGGTAGGGGGCGTGGCTCTGGATGTTGTGCAGGTTCTCTGCTGGAATATCTTTAAACATTTTTAAGGAGGAGCTTCCAACTTCTCTGATCGCCATCGCAAACGGCACCATCCACCTCACACAGCGCTCCACATCACACCACTTCAGTCCTGATATACACACACACACACACACACACACACACACACACACCCCCCACTGCAGTCCTGATTCAACACAATGATTAATGACGAGCTTCACTGAGGAGACAAAGCTTTATATATAAACCTGTGTGCACGTGTGTGCGCGCGCACGCTTACCAGAGACCTTCATGATGAGTTCCAGAGATGAGAAGTGAAACAGAGCCGAAACTGCCAACAGACTGGACGAGAACTCCAGACTCCTGACATCCAAAATGCACAAATCCAACAACTACACACACAGAAACATGGGGAGGGATGCAATGTTTCAATATACTTTAAGAGTCTGCACATACACACACAACCCCACCTTCACTATAGCTCAGTTATCTTCTCTGAAATGATAGAGAGAGAGAGCACGCGAGAGAGAGGGCGCGCGAGAGAGAGGGCGCGCGAGAGAGAGGGCGCGCGAGAGAGAGGGCGCACTCACCTCAGCAACCTGTGCAAACGTGGTCTGAGGATACTGGGGTAGGAGAAGTTCAGCGAACTCCTTCAGATATGCCATCTGCATGTAGATGTTCAACCAGGACACTGGAGTTAAAGGACTCAGACTCCACTTCAGCTCCTATCACACACACACACACACACACACACACAAGCAGTGTGAAGTTCTGGACAATGTTCATGTTACTCTGACATGTGTACTATCCACCCAAAAATTCCAGACTGAGCTCCATCTCAGATACATTTTTATGGTAACGGTGTTCCCTAACAACAGTGTTGTCTTTCAGGAGAATAACGTTCCCTAACATACTGCAAACACTCTTCAGGATTAGGGTTCGAGGTACATTAACCTCCAAATTCACATCTGTGGGACATGCTGGACAAACAAGTCCAATCCATGACGCCTTTGACTTACAGGAATTAAAGGATGTGGCGTGAACTGCGTGGTACCAGATACCAAAGCGCACCCTCAGAGGTTAGATGGAGTCCAGAACCTGATGGTTACAGACATTTTAGTAACAGAAGAACCTACACAATAATAGGTAGGTGGTTTTAATGTAATGGCTGATCTGTGTGTGTTCAGTTCAGGACTACAGGATGTATTGCATCTCCTGCACTATAAAAACCTCTAACTCCATTACAGCTCTGGAGAATGAAATAAATGACATGTGACCTCAACACTGAGTGTCCAAATTGCTTTCATTGCTAAACAGCCTCACACGCCACTTAGAGTGACAGGTAGGTGAGCGTATCCCATACCTCCCTCCCTCCCTCCCTCCCTCCATCGAGAGCCCTGGCCAATTAGCTCCCTGAGACTTCCAGCTGCGGACCATGTTGATGGGCCACTTGGGCTCCCAAGTATTTCATATTTCAAGTATAAACTGTTTACCTTCATGATGATGACCTCCATACTGAGGATCTCCTCCTCTGTACACGCTCCGTCCGTCACATACGCAAACTGGTGCACTTTAGGAGGATAAATCTCCTACAACAAAAATAACTGTTGAAATGGACAAAAGTTTATGGACACTCGACCATCAGACCCACATGGAGCTTCTTCCCAGAGTTGAAAGCACACAGTTGGACAGAATGTCTTCTGCTGCTGGGCTACAATTTCCCTTCACTAAAGCTAAGAGGCTCAATCCTGTTCTATCATGACCGTTTCCCCGCACACACAGAGAGCTCCATGAAGACATGGCTCGTTGGAGTGGGAGGATGTGAGTCGCTTGCAGAGCGCTGACCTCAACCCCACTGAAGCAAAGAGAAATTTATTATAACAGCAAGAAGGAATGAAACCAGCCTCGCCAGACCATCACAGGGCAACACACACAACCATTCACACTCACACCTAGGGGCGATTTGGAACAGCCAATCAGCCTACTGTGCATGTTTTTCTGGACTGTGGGCGGAAACCGGAGTACCCAGAGGAAACCCACGCAAGCACAGGGAGATCATGCAAACTCCACACAGAAACACCCGAACCTGGGAGTCGAACCCAGGACCTTTTTGCTATGAGGCGTGATAACCACGGTGCTGTCCACAATTCATCATCAGGGTTTATTTTTAATGAGTATTATAATTTTTGGAGGTTATAGACACACACCTCGACCTTAGCGGCGATGAAGAGAGAAGAAATGCCGATGAGCTGCAGCCTGGACCTCTGTACGTTCTTCTCTATGGCCATGAAACGATCCAGATAATCCTGACTTAAATAAAATGTCTCCCGGTGGAGTTTATACACCTCACACACCTGGAGCACACGCACACACACGCACACACACGCACGCACACGCACGCACACACACGCACACACACGCACACACACGCACACACACGCACACACACGCACACACACGCACACACACGCACACACACCATTCCACTAAAGATAAAACTTGTCTGTTTAAGACTTTCCTATTGATCCTAAATACATTTAACACATACTGTAGAAATCCTGTTACAGTAATCAAACACACACACCCTGTTAATTAGTGTGATATGCAGTGCTCGGGGTGTTTAATCTGCTGTGTAAATGTTCTCCACGTGAATAAATCTGATTCCCCCTCATTAATGAGCATGATTACAGTGAGGGCGTGTTAATCTCTCTCCAACACACACCTCGATCAACCAGTCCAGTAGAATGGCCCTCATTTTGGGCTGGAGGTTGGGGTGTCTCTCCATCATGTGCATGTTGTGGAGGTAAAGTTTTTCCTTCTCCAGCAGGTTGTTCCACACGTCGTCTTTACTCGCCCAACTGAAAACACAATGGGAGAGAAATCGAAATAAAGGGTGAAACATTCTGTGGGTTTAAAAATCACACCGCTCTGTTTCTGAAAAGATCACATGAGTGTGGACTGAGATGAAGGGACGGAGAAGAGACGGCGAGTCTACAGAGCATCATTTCCACAGATAAACACCGAGACCCCAGAGAAGAGGAACTAAAATCCCGACCCAGTGAGAGAAAGCCGTCCCTCTGAATCATTCATTTCTTTTAATCATGTGGAGGCACCTGCACTGAAGCTTGAGCTCCTCTTCAAGTAACACCACCATAGCCAATTACGGTAATTCAGGGTTTACATGGACACATGATCCTTCTTAATCGCAAATTAGAAAACGGAACCACCGCCCTCTGACGGGGTCATATTGAGGTCACACAGCTGTCTACAGCTTTAACTCATTCCATTTTTACACACTGGAATGTTGACAAGCTCATACATTTACAGCATTTTGCAGACACTCTAATTCAGAGCGACTCAGATGTTTCGATTTTATACAGCTGAGCAGTTGAGGGTTAAGGGCCTTGCTCAAGGGCCCGGCAGTGGCAGCTTGGTGGTACTTACTGGAGCTTGAACCTCTGACCTTCTGACCATTAAACCCAGAGCCTTAAGCTTGCTGCAGGGTGCCAATATTTTTATATTCCTCTAGAAAGATGTACATTGGGGTTTGAAGTCTCACCACAGGGCAGGCAGGGGCGAGGGGCGTGTCGGGGTAACAAAAACACTCCTGCTGGTGTAGTGTGTGAATCCCAGGCCACAGTTTCCAACCGGTTTATCTGCCTGACACGGTGAGGAGGCTGCAGTCTGATCTCGACACGCCTGAGCAAGCAGAGAGAGAGAGAGAGAGAGAGAGAGAGAGAGAGAGAGAGAGAGAGAGAGAGAGAGAGAGAGAGAGAGAGAGAGAGATACTTAAATGGAATAAAAACATTACAAACAAACTGACAGAATTGAATGGTTCACTGCAACACACACACACACACTGGACAAAGCTCTTTCTATTCTATTCATTTCACACACACACACACACACACACACACACACACACACACACACACACACACTCTAGCTCATATAACTGTGTTTGGGAAGAAATATGGTTCAGAACTTTAAAGAGGTTAAAATGCTAATGGAAACTTTCCGAGTGTATTTATTCGTTCACTCAACCTCTTAACCCTATCAGCCTCATAAGGAGACTGAAGCCTATCTCAGCCAATACTGCGCAAAGTTCTGCTTGCCAGTCCATCACAGGTCCAACACACACTGAGGGGCAAATTAGCCTAATGCGCATGTTTGTGGACTGTGGGAGGAAACTGGAGTACCTGAAGGAAACCCACACATGCACAGAGAGAGCATCCACACTGAAACACGTGAGCCCGGGACTCGAACCCAGGACCTTGTTGCTGTGAGGTGGATGTGCTAACCACCTCCTGGGATGGACACTGCTTCTTCCTTGTCTGCCCCTCGTCTGTAATCTCCTCATCCGGATCTCGCAGGTGCTGAAAATTGGGAAGAAAAGAGAGTTGGGTAATAAACTTAACCACTAATTAAAAACATTCATATTTAATTCATAAATAAAATATAAATCACACACACTATAACACACCCTCACATAATCTACTCACAATAGCAACATCTGCTTTCCTCTTCCTGGACCGTCCTGAGCTGGACTTCAGAGCTTCATCCGTTCCAAGGTTCTCCTGTGTGTTTATCCTGAAATAATTATTTTTATATCGTTAATAAATCTGTGTTAAAGTTTCAGAAAGTGGAGATGAATCTCCTCCACCATGCTTCCACACACTCACACACACACACTCACACACACACTCACACTCACACTCACACACTCACACACACACACTCACACTCACACACTCACACACACACACACACTCACACACACACACTCTCTCTCTCACACACACACACTCTCTCTCTCTCCCACACACACACTCACACTCTCTCCCACACACACACTCACACACTCTCCCACACA
>JAQMYF010000014.1:22765863-22779072 GCA_030014195.1 Neosilurus mollespiculum
AGTCGTACTAAGCATTTCACTACATATTGTACTGTGTATAATTTGTATGTGACAATAAACTTGAATTTGAATTTGAACAATCAGTTTTATTCAACAAGATCTATTCACTTGGAAATTGTGTTAAATGTAGGCTAACTCTGCTAACTGTAGGCTACCTGTACTTAATCATTTGCAAAGATGTCCTGAGACATTGAGATATGTACTAAGACATTTGCAATTTGATGAAATAAATGGGAAATTCAATTCTGTCGTGAACAATTGCCAAGTGGTTTGGAGGTTTGTCCATGTTATTTTGAGAATGTAATTTGTTTCAAGAAATGGAGAAAAACTGTAATCAAATTTGGTATTTTTCAGGTGTTAAGAAACAGAAGCAGTGAGGAGAAACAGCAAGTCTCACAGTATTATGATTTGCATCTTAGGAGGATATGAAAGGTAGTTATCTCTCTAATCACAACATCTGTGAGCTGTACGCACAACAGTGAGGAGAGGTGTGTGTGTGTCTCTGTTTACACTCCTGATTCTCACCCTCAGCTAATCACTGTGCTTCTGATTCTTACCACTCAAGTCATCAGTCAGTCACAGCACCCATTATTCTCACCACTCAAATCATCACCCAATCACAGCACTCACGATTCTCACCGCTCAGATCATCAGCCAGTCACAGCAACCGCTATTCTCACAGCTCAAATCATCAACCAATCACAGCATTCTCAATTATCATCATCACTAATTGATTGATTTAAAAACAGCTGTGGATAATAAACATAAAGGTGCAGTTCTATCTATTGATTTAGCAAAAGTTTTGGATATTCATTACCATATAATTTTATTAAAAAAGTTGCCCTCCATTGGTCTTGATTGTATAGCCTGCTCGTGGTTTCAGGATTACCTCTCTACTAGAATACAGACTATTATGCATGTGGATGCGAGGTCTCGATTTTTAAAAGTGACGAAAGGAGTACCCCAAAGATCCATACCTGGACAGATTTTATTTACACTTTATATAAATGATATTGCACATAATATGGCAAATTGCAAGGTTCATTTTTAGGAACTGACACAGTGCTTTACTCTTCTGCACTAACGTATGACCAAGCCCTTATTCACTTGCACTTTTAACCTCATACAGCAGCTCTGGGCTGTTCCGCTTTTAGTGCGATTGCACCTTAATTTGGAATAAATGCTAGGATTTTGAAGCTTGAGAGCCTAATTCCAATTTACTCTTTCAAGATCCTAGTGTGGGAGATACTTGCCAGATGTACTTGCATTTAGTTTTATAAATGTACTTGTTCTGTTCTTTGTTCTTATGTTTAAATTGTTTTATTTAAAATGTTATTTTAAGTGTGTTTTTATTCTGCAGTTGTTGAGCGTAATTTTGTAAATTTTAATTTGACTATGTGTTTTTAACCTTCTGTTGGAATTTGTTGTGGTATTCAGGGCCTGTAACAATAAATGTGGGACCTAAAAAGATTGATGATTGATTATAAAGAATTAGACTATTAATTAATGGGTGTGGTTAAGGATGGCTAGAACTGATTTTTGAATTTATTTTAACGGTTATTATTCCCGAGTCAGTTTTTGGGTTCCTGACTCGTCTTCATAAAAACTAAAATAAATTCAGACAGATGGAGAAGGTTGGTGTGAACAGCATCAGGTGGAATTGCAGCAGGGCTCAGTCTTTTGGAGAATGCCAGGCCTGCAGCAGGAATAAAAATATTCTATGTGGGAATGAAATACAGGGAGAAGAAAAATGACAGCGAGAATGAAACCTGTGACAGATGCTGTACCCCAGCGCGGGAAAAATTATTCCCATAAATGCATTAGCTTCAGATGACCGATCTAACACACCTGAACTGCAGTAAATGTAGTTAGAAATGCAGTAACGAGGTGAGGGGGTTCCCCAACAAACAGTAAAATAACTGGAGAGAGAAGTGTGTGATGAGTGTAGTGCAGTATTTTCCCACCTGTCCACTGAGTTTAACTGTCAGAGCATCTCCGAGTGATAGAGAATAAACCCAGAACCATGTGCAGGAGAATCAATTACAATCCAACACTCACCAAGAACAGGAAAAGTAGCAGGACCAAGACCAAAAACAGAACCGTGAACAGGACTGAAAGCAAGACCAGGAGCAGGAGCAGGACCAGGACTGTAAACAGGACTGAGAGCAGGACTAGACCCCAGAAAAGAATTAGGAGCAGGACCAAGAACAGGACCGAGAGCAGGACCGGGACACAGAACAGAACTAGGGCTGATAACAGGACAGAGAGCGGGACCGGAAGCAGGACTGGGACTAGGACCAGGACCCAGAACAGGACAAGAAGTAGGTCCAGGACTGGGAACAGGACAAGGAGCATGAACAGGACTTTATATTATTGATGTGGTTGTTGTTGTTGTTGTTGTTTTTGCAAACTGCACCAGCTCACTTTAACTAAATCTTCTTTGTATACCTCTGTGTGTGTGTGTGTGTGTGTGTGTGTGTGTGTGTGTGTGTGCATGATGATGATGATATTATTTAGACAGTTAAAATGAAAGTGTTGTTTTCACATTTGTTACTGTCGATTAGACAAGAGCAGAAATAAGAGATAATTAAATACACACTGAAGCGTGCACAAAACATCATTATAATTTAATTATCACCAACTTGAATGCTTCTGATTTATTAAACCTCATAAATCCCAGTTAAATTAAGAGCATTGATCATGAGAACAAACAGAATGAGGAAACACCTCAGCAGTGAGGGTGATTACAAATGATCCTGTTTTCACTTCAGGTTTCATGTGTGCTCACTTCCTGTCTCACTATTATCCAAATGTGCAGGATTCGATCAGACTTTGTTTTTTATTCTGATTATCTGATGTTTCACTGATATACATTATTCCAAAGAGCAGGGTGTGGAACTGGAATGAGGGGACACTGAAGCATTGATGGAAAAGTGCAGACATCATTAGAGGACGATAGTCAACTTTTCTGTAATGCAGTCGAAACCACTGAACAAGTTGGGATACAGAACATACCGAAACGGTAAATCAGGCCAGGAATTAAACTCCATCACAGACAATGTTGTTTACACAAATCACCACAGCAGCCATCTGTCACCTGTATCCTTCATCCATCAGCCAATCACAGCTAAGTTCAGGTCAGAGGGGGTGGGGTTACACTCTAAACTGGTCACCAGCCTTTTAAAGGAATAACACACAAACAACATTCATACTCGTAACCTACTGTGGGTGTGTGTGTGTGTGTGTGTGTGTGTGTGTGTGTGTGTGTGTGTGTGTGTTCGCTCAGTGTAACATTTTGAGAGGAGAGGGATGAGATGAGAGGATGAGTGGTTCTCTCTTTGTGCTGGAATGATGGTGAGATGGTGAAGAATGAAGTAATGGTGAGGTAGAGTAATGGAGGGATGGTTTGGTAGCATGAAGGAATGGATGAAATTTAGAGTGATGGAACTGTAGAGTGATGGAATCATAGAGTAATGGAGTGCTAGAGTGGTGGCTAAGTGGGCAGTGGTGGCTCAGTGGTTAATGCTCTGGTTTACTGATCCGAATGTCTGCGGTTCAAGCCCCAGTAAATACCACCAAGCTCCCACTGTTGGGCCCTTGCGCAAGGCCCTTCATCCTCAACTGCTCGGTTATTTAAAAATGTAAGTCGCTCAGGGTAAGGATGTCTGCTAAAGGCCGTAAATGTAAAGTGATAGAGGGATGGAATGGTAGTGTGTGGGGGGAATTTTGCCTTGTTATGAAACATTTCCATATTCACTTAAACACTGACCATTGTGAATCCCAGGCAGTGTTGGAAACTTTTTCCTTTCCTTGTCGAACCAGAGACCAGGAGACATTGGGATATCTTTCAAACAGTAGTTACTCTTTATTGAGAACTGACTGTAGGTTTGCTGTAGTCATCCAAGCCTGACTTAATGCTCATGTATGGACTACCGCAAGCTCCAAAAGTATTCAGAACAAACCAGTTATGAGTGAGCCAATAAATGGAAGAATTAAGAAGAGGCAGTTGTAAGCCCGTTGTTTCGGAGTGTAGGACATGAGAGGTGAGGATTAGAGACAGCTTGCCGTGAGTAGAACCTTAGGTTTTGCAGTGATATTCTCGCGGAGATGTTTCTGGTTGTCCAGGTTTTAGCGTAGTCCGTTCAGCAACATAGTTCGTTCAATGTAGTCTGCTCAGCCAAGAAAAGAGAGTGGTCTTTGCACTTATATAGTTAATATGTCCACTGTGACAACACTACATCTTCAATTGGTAGACTTTGTCATAGTCAATATACATCATAGTTGCATTACCATAGATACAGGATGTTCCTGTTACATCACACCTCCCCCCGTGAAAGAAAAGTTGGTGTTTATGACAACTTTTTTGATAGTTTTGCAATATGAAACAAACAAGGAGATCATGAAACAAATAAACAAATGAACATCATGGGATAAATATGAAACCAAATGACAATTGTCATAGTTACATAGTGACATTTTTGTATGTAATTATAGATATGCATTATATACTGACTACATACATTTGTCAACCTCTATACACTCCTATGGGTTTACTTGAAGAAGACAGGTATACCTCAAAAAGTGGCATAGGGCTAGTGCCTCCTCTTTAGTATTTGGATACCTTGTGAAGACATCAGATTTCTCAGAAAAATGAGAGGCTGGACAACTGTAATTTAAGTATGACAGTACAGCACCTGCACCAACATCGCTGGCATCTATAGCCAACAGATTTGTCAATGCGGCAGTGAAGTCAGCAAGATTCTTGCAAAACCTTCTGTAGAGACTTTCTACAATATTGTAGACCTTTGTTATAGTGGGTACCTCTTGCCCATGGCCAACAATGCAGCCTAGATATGTCACACTGGCCTGACCAAACAACTTGAAGAAATCGATCAGAGCTTTCATGATTTTGGGGGATTCAGGACCTCCAAATTGAACTTTTTGTTCCACTTTAAAAACTTCAGGGCGATATGCCCTCTGATGTTTTATGTTTTAAAAAATAAACAAATCTCACTTAAACATGAGTCAAAGTCTTGGAAATCCTCTTCCTTGTACTGGCATGTTTAAATTTGCCAAACCAAAGAGCATGCACACATTTCCGCATGAACCTCTATCTTACAGGGCTGTGAGCTTGGGGGTGATCAGAGACCCCACATGTGCTCCCACCCCCCCTGAAAGAGCAGCGTCACCTCTGACTGCAGTGACTCTCTGCTCAAACAGGGTGTGGTCCTCCTCTCCTCTCCCCCCACCGGATTGGGTCAGACTTTCGCGGTGGGCAGCCCGTCCTCCGCTTAATGGCCACCTTTAAGTCTGACCACTTCTTTAACTCCGCGTGTGTTCGCCTTTCTGACCCCACAGCATTGACTCCCTCACACACACTCTCCCACTTAGACTGCCTGCGTTTGGTGTTAATGCCGGAGGACAGCGTGCCAAAAACTACATTCTTGCGCGCCTCCCCATCTTCCTCATATTGTAAGGGTTTTCTGATCCTGCGAAGACAGAAATCTCCGGTGGATGGTTCATTTAAATATGATTTGCATATTTAAATGTGGGCGTGGACAGGGAGGGGTCGGGTACTCCAACATGTGCACTCAATTCCATTCTAGGCTCATCATTTCTAGCTAAGTGTTTGGGTCCCTATGTGGTGCTCAAGAAAGTATCTGAGCAAAACTATTAGATTTCCACACCAGACTGGAAACGGTCCACACAGTTGTGCCACATTAATTTATTAAAATCTTATTTTTGTCGATCTTCTGCGGTAGAGGAAGGGGTGGTGGGGGTGAAGCCAGTAGGACTATCTGGAAGTGGGGAAATGGATAAGACAACTTCTCTTGGCAGGGCGGTAGAGTGCCTTGAGGAGGATGGGAAGGTCCCTGATGACGGTGTTTTTCAACCCTGTCTTAGGAACTCTGAGAGATTGGCTGATTTGGAGGTCAGCCATTTATCTGGGGAGAGATGTGTCCAGTTGAAACAACTGATTTTTCATTTTAGTGCTTTGTTCTCAGGTACTCCTACGCAGACTAGTTGGGTAGAGCATGACATTGATGTGGGTGATGCTTCCCCAATACGTCAGCGATTCTATCAGATCCCTCCTGAAAAGAAATGATGGTTGGTGTCTGAGGTGAGGTATCTTTTAGATAATGGGTTGGCAAGGCCATCAAATTCCAGCTGGGCCTCACCATGTCTTAGTTAGTAAACCGGATAGAACATTTAGGTTATGTACTGATTATAGGAAATTGAACAGTGTGACTAAGCCTGACATGTTTCCACTTCCCCGGATGGAAGATTGTGTAGATCGGGTTGGAGCTGCTAAGTTTGTCAGCAAGTTTGATCTGCTGAAGGGGTATTATCAAGTACCCTTAACTGCACGTGCGCAGGAGTTGTCATTCTTTATTACACCATCTGGTTTGTATTCTTACACTGTGTTAAGTTTTGGTCTTTGAAATGCACCTGCGACCTTCCAGTGACTGATGATTTGTGTGGTTGCTGGACTGGAAGGGTGCGCAGTTTTAGATAATGTGATTGTTTACAGCAATACGTGGAAACAACATGCAGTAC
This sequence comes from Neosilurus mollespiculum, assembly GCA_030014195.1. Classification (NCBI taxonomy): domain Eukaryota; kingdom Metazoa; phylum Chordata; class Actinopteri; order Siluriformes; family Plotosidae; genus Neosilurus; species Neosilurus mollespiculum. The sequence continues at coordinate 22,772,422 of JAQMYF010000014.1, forward strand.
ACATCCGTGCGCTGTTTCAGAGGTTGATGAATGCTTGTTTGACCATAAATTTGGCATGAAAGTGTGAGTTTGCGAGAGCCACAGTCATGTATTTAGGTAAGGTGGTTGGACAGGGTCAAGTATGCCCAGTATGCGCAAAAGTCCAAGCCACTGATTGTTTTCCCACTCCCACTTCTAAGAGGGAGCCCATGAGGTTTTTGGGAATGATGGGATACTACAGAAACTTTAGTGCATTTTTCAACCATCATGGCGCTATTAAATTTGAATGGTCTTTTGCCTGTCAGAAGGCCTTTGAAAGCATTAAATTGCTGTTAAGCACCGCTCCTGTCCTAACCTTGGAGCAGCCAGATCGGCCATTTCAGGTCCAAGTGGATGCCAGCCAGGTAGGTGCAGGTGCAGTGTTATTGCAAGCAGATGATCAAGGGGTGGATAGACCAGTGTCCTTCTTTTCACGCAAGTTTAACCAACATCAAGTTAACTATTCCACTATAGAGAAGGAGGCTTTGGGGCTTATCTGGGCCCTTCAGTTTTTTGATGTGTATATGGGTGGAGGAGTGCATGCAGTGGTGGTCTATTCAGACCACAATCCACTAACCTTTCTTAAGTCCTTGCAGAGCCCCAGCCAGTGGTTAATGCGCTGGGTGTTGTTTCTGCAACCATATACTTTGGACATACGGCACATTCGGGGAGTTGAGAATGTGCTGGCTGATGCATTGTCTCGTGCCCCATCTGAGTTTGGTTGATTTATATCTGACTACTCACTACTTTCTTTTTTTCTGAAAGGGCTCAGGAATTGCGGAATTATGGAGGAAGTTGAGGTTTATGGCTTTTGAATCTGCTTGAATTGTTGAACCATTGTTGTGACCTTGTATATATTGATTGTTTGCGCACTTGTTTTGATGAATTTTGTGTGTTTACAGAGGCCCTCTGGAAGGATCCTCTGTTTTAAGGAGGGAGGTGTTACAACCCTGCCTGGTTAGGCTTGGGGCCGTTTGGTTTGTTTTTGTCTGTCTTGCAGGGGAGGAGCTAGATCCAGGTGAAGGCAATTATCTGGTGGAGGATTTGGGGCTTTAAAAAGCCTACCTGATCTCATCATGGAGGTGCCTTCCTCTCCAGGGCTTTTCTTGAAAATTTATCCTCGCGTGGTCTCCCTTCATGTTGATCCACCAAATAATGAGCCTGGTGACGTAACAGGGCTGCTTTTGTTTTTTCAGATTTTCAAGGGTCACTCTTAAGCCATTTTTGCCACAGCCATGTGCCAGAACCACAACATTTTTAATATTTCCCATATGTGGATGTATTTCCCAAATTTTGTTAATTTTCTAGCATCCAAGGTCAGTCACAAGAGCTTGCTTTGTCACATAGAAGGTCCCGCTTCACTGTTCCACCAAAAGGATAAAATCTGAGATCAGAATATTTCATAGAATATGTTACCATCAAGGTCTTTAAACTGTCATGACCAATTTGGAGATGCATCAGGTAAAAAAAATAGGACTTCAATACCTAAACTAGGCAGCACATTGGCACAGTGGTTAGCACGTCCGCCTCACAGCAAGAAGGCCTGGGTTTGATTCCCAGTCTTAAACGTTTCTGTGTGTAATTGTATGTCCTCCCCATGTTAGCATGGGTTTCCTTCGGGTATTCCGGTTTCCTTCCACAGTACAAAAACATGCAAAGTAGGCGAATAGGCTGTTCCAAATCGCCCTTAGGTGTGAATGTGAGTGTGAAGTGGGCTCCAAGATGGTGTCGGTGAGGGTGGTCACTGTCGCTCGACGTCCTCCTCAATTTAGCATTTTTCTAGTGTTTTTAGAGCAATTTTCTTGATTTGTGAGAACATGTAACACAGTGATCACATATGACAGATAGACTCTTTTAGATATTCAAGGATATTTACAATTTCAGACCACACCAACAGATTTTTTTTTTATGAATGGAGGCAACTTACCTTGGCTACCTGAATGGAAACAACACTGAAAGAATGCAGAAAAAGAGCAAGACTTCTGGTCAGGCTGAGAAACAGACAACACTATACCCCACTTCCCAGCGTTCTTCTCGCTAACGTCCAGCATTCCCACTTTGGACTGGGAAGTTTTCCCAACAATAATGTGAATGACTACGCCGAATATGTTGCATCGATACATGCATCGATGATGTCGTACTGTGACGGGTTACTGTATGTACTTATCCCAACCAAAAGCCATGGTTTCACAGAGAGGTGTGCGCTGTGCTCAGAGCGAGGACAGCTGCATTTAAATCCTACCTACATTTAAATCCTAACAGTACAAGGCTTGCAGGATTAACATAAAGATGAACAACCATTCACACTCGTATTCAAACCAGTGGGTAATTTAGAGTCACCTCTTGACCTATTGTGGATGTCTTTGAACTGTGGGAGGAAACTCGAACATCCAGAGGGAACCCATGTAAGCACTGGAAGAATATGCAAACTCCACACAAAAAAGTCACTGTCAGATGTTATGCTCATACCTGGAACCTTTTTGCTGTTAGGAGACACTAATCAATGAGCTACCGTACACCATTCCTAAATGGTAAAAATAGACAAATTAAAGGCTAAAGTCAGTATAGTGCATTTGAACAGTATAGTGCAATTGAGCAAATTTTGCAAATATTAAATTGTCATAGAACCATTGAATGATTTGGCAGCTGAACAATTCGGGCTCCTATTATTATTGTTGTTGTTGTTGTTGTTGTTGTTAAAAAATATGATGGTTGATGGTTTTGGTGGTAATGTGGTTACCTTACTTAACCTTACTATTTGGTGATGTTTTCACCTTTGCTTGTTTGCAGCATGAATCAAACATTTATGTGGAGATTTTTAAAAAAATATTTTAGAGTAGGGTGTGCTACAAGTAACAAACCATAAAATTTTGGTGATCTGTGATGTGGGGGGGGGGTGACTTTATTAAGGTAGATAAGTACATGTAATGTCTTAATGAATGTTCATCAAATGTCCACTGGGATGGAGAAATTTCATTATAACTACACCAGGTACATAATCCATTTGTGTCTGGCGGCAGTAGCTTGCGCTCTTTGAGTGCCCCTTTAGTTAATTAATCTAATATTTTACCATTGGTTTGTGTGTTTATTTGTTAGCAGGATTACACAAAAAGCTATGTACCGTTAATTGTTTTACTAAAGGTGAGTCTTTGGACAAGGAAAACTCAGTTTGATTTTGCTGGTGATCCAGATCAGATTCTGTATTCAGGAATTTTTAAAAGATGTATTTTTATGTAGTTTTGACATTTTGGTTATGGGGGATTGCTGGGCTTGGGTTATGCTCTCTGACTGCTCTTGTTTGAAAAAGCTTTATTAATTTTTTCTTTCCTACAGGTAGTACAGGAGATCACAGACAAGAGTCGTGTCTTCAGTGTGCTGGGGACAAATAAGTATGTTCTAAAACCTTTACACATTCATTTTAGAACAAGAACACAGAAAACAAGACTATTAAATGTATTTTCAAAGCTAAACTGTTTAATACTGTTTTCTCTAGGGATATCATCTTACAAAGCACTCCCACAGATGGTCTGTCTACCATGAGCAACTTGTATATTCTTACTGGCCATGAGAGCAGCTATTAAAGCAACGTGTGAACCTTTAAATTAATCTACAGTCATAAAGGCACTTCTGTGCTCTTCAGCAAATTGAGGGAGTCCTCAGATGCCATACGTGTGAAATAGACATAATTTCTCCCAATATGAAAAGTTCAGCAGATTCACACAGAAGAAGAAAGAAAAGGAGGTTTCAGCTGCCAGAGGCTCTGACACAAGAGTAAATCAACAGAGAGATAAGAAGATGAAAGTTTAAGACAACAAAAGAAAAATTGGGCAAAACTATGGTGTTTGGACTGTACTGTAGTAACATAAACTGCCTGTCCCAAAAAAGTCACTGTAATATTTTGTTGTTCTGCCTTTAGTCCTGAATACAGCACATAATTGCCATAGCATTGTTTCAGCACATGTATTTCCATCCAGTGTTGTTTAATTTTTTTGAACAACATCTTGAATGGATGACAGGAAATTGAATCTCTTTATAAAGTATTCTCCAGCACATCCTATAGACCTTTGATAGGGTTAAGGTTAGGATTCTGTAGTGCAAGTAATATGCTTCCTCATGCTCCCTAAATAGTCTGGAGGCAGCTGGCCAATAAATGATTTTTACTAAACATTTGGAGTAGAAGCAGGCAACTTTGCTTAAAATCTTCATCTTACCACCCTGATTAAAAATTTTGCTGTTGCCACCTCGGAATTAAGGTGGGTTTTTGTCCGGACTCCAACTCCTGTAACATGAAAACAAGGTGGAGCAGTCACAGTTAGAAGCACAAGAAAATGTCAGAACAGCCAGAAACCTGATGGATTGTTGATTTTTATCAATAGCAATACATGCAGGCCACTCTAGATTGTGTCACAACAGGAATGATATGCAAATTTAGATTTTTAGCACAGGGGTTAAGCCTACAGACATTTCTGAGATTTGATTAAATTGGTAAGAGGATTTCATGCATGGAAGTTAAAAAATTTTGCCTTTGAACATTTTAAACACTTTTGCTGATATGTATCTAAGGGTTTCCTTATTTGATCAATATTTTCCAAATCTCAAATATGTTTATATGTAACCATATAAAAGTTATTTACAAAACGTCAAGCATTTTCTTCTGCACATTTTTTCTAATCCCATTGTTCTTTTTCTCCTTCTGCTTCTCCCTGGCCCCTCCTTTTATAGCATTCTCAGCATATCTGTCAAACACAATGTCAACCTTTGTACATGTTTTTGAAAAGTGGGTAAGTCACATGCCATTAAAATAAACAAAAAAAAAACCAGGGACTATATGGATTTTTGAATCAGAATCAGTTTTATTGGACAAGTTTGTGTACACAAACAAGGAATTTGGTTTAACTTCACTTACTGTACAGACAAACATATAAGTTAGGTTTAACAACAGTAAAGGCAAATAAGGATGAATATAAAGTGAAGAAATAAACTGTAAGGAATATGTGCAAAAATGCAAAAGCGACAATGAATAAAATTTATAATATAGTGCAAAAATTGTCATTGACATTCAGATTAAGTGCAAACCAGTGTTGGTCTTGTAGTCCCAATAGAAGGTGCTGGTGATGATCGTCCTGTGGATTTGCCTCATTCATATACATGTGCATTTGGTTCTCGAGTATCCCCAGAACCAGAAGCTAAAGTACAATGTTTCACATCATTCCTAGAAGTGGAATGGGATACCATCCTATTCATTTTGTTTAACAGCTGTGGAAGTCCTAAACAATGACAATGACAGGTTTTATTAAGCTAGGATTATTAATTAACCAACGCCTTTCATTCAAAGTCATTCAGAGAAGATTATCCACATATTTAGGTATTAATCAGTTCAGTTTCCATTTAACAAATTAATGAATGGAATTTTACACATAACAGGATTTAAAAGACCGCACCATGCAGCCAGAAGGTGAATCACAGAGCCATAATGACTGAAATGAATATACAGTGGCAGTACCACTTAAGAGGTTCTAATGAAAAACCATTGAGTATTACTTAGAGTATCACTTCCAGTGACATTGTATGGCTCCTAAAAATCATCCACTATCGATACTACTACACTTACTAAAATCAGTCTTTCTTTCAATTGGGCCCTGGCATCATCGGTCACCATGGTACAGGCAGCCTTTTTTCCCCTGAAAATTAAAGGATGTAAATGAACAGGAAGTCTGTAAACTTGAACATATGTACAGTACCATAACAGTTTATCTACCACATACACTCACATTTCAATCTCCAAATGCTCTGTTACTACTTCATTTGAACAGTCTAATAGTTTTAATGTATAACAATTCTATATTTATTGAATATAAAAAATAAGTATGCTTTATTAATTTATTGTTATTGTTTTGTTTATTTTGTATCTGGAGTGGAGAAGAAATGTTCTTCCATTTAATTACTTTTATTGTGATATCCTAGTGTTCATCCTGTCTCATGTTCTTCTCTGCTCTCTCCCTGCTCAGGCTAGCTGATTCCTCCTGCACCACGGTGATTGCCGGCCCCGCCCTGATCATCCCCACCTGATTCCCATCACAGCCCTGGATATAAGCCCTGCACCTCCACGGCCCTCTCGGGTCCCGAGAGGAAAGCCATGGAGGAATACATCGTCAGCTCCCTACAGGTGGGCATCATTCAACCTTCCTCGTCCCCGGCTGGGGCGGGGTTCTTCTTCGTGGAGAAGAAGGACGGATCTCTTTGGCCATGTATAGACTATCGGGCACTTAATGACATCACGGTTAAGAACCGGTACCCGGTAGGCCAGAGTCTTCACTAAGTTGGACCTGCGGAACGCTTACCACTTGGTCAGGATTTGCGAGGGAGACGAGTGGAAGACTGGTTTCAACACCCCCACGGGCCAGTATGAGTACCTCGTGATGCCGTTCGGGCTGACCAACGCCCCCGCTGTCTTCCAGGGCTTCATTAACGAGGTTCTACGGGACTATCTCAGTGACTTTGTTTTCGTTTATTTAGACGATATCCTTGTGTTCTCCCCAGATGTTGCCACCCACCAACACCATGTTCGCCAGGTTCTAAGCCGCTTATGGGAAAACAAGCTGTTTGTTAAGGCAGAGAAGTGTGATTTCCATG
>JAQMYF010000015.1:165751-180751 GCA_030014195.1 Neosilurus mollespiculum
TTACACTCTGCTATTCTCCTGTTACACTCTGCTATTCTCCTGTTACACTCTGCTATTCTCCTGTTACACTCTGCTATTCTCTTGTTAAACTGTTATACTCCTGTTACACTCTGCTATTCTCCTGTTACACTGCTGTACTCCTTTTACACTCTGCTATACTCCTGTTACACTCTGCTCTACTCCTGTTACACTCTGCTATACTCCTGTTACACTCTGCTACACTCCTGTTACACTCTGGCCTACTTTTCTTACAGTCTGGCCTACTTCTCTTACACTCTGCTATTCTCCTGTTACACTCTGTTATACTCCTATTACTCTCTGCTATTCTCCTGTCACACGCCGATATACTCCTGTTACACTCCGCTATTCTTCTGTTACACTGTTATACTCCTGTTACACTCTGTTATACTCCTGTTACACTCTGCTATACTCCTTTTACACTCTGCTATACTCCTGTTACACTCTGCTGCACTCCTGTTACACTCTGGCCTACTTTTCTTATACTCTGGCCTACTTCTCTTACACTTTTTTATACTCCAGTTACACTTTGCTATTTTCCTGTTACACTCTGCTATACTTCTGTTACACTCTGCTACTCTCCTGTTACACTCTGCTATACTTCTGTTACACACCGCTTTACTCCTGTAACACTCTGCTATACTCCTGTTACACTTTGCTCTACCTCTGTTACACTCCGCTATTATCCTGTTACACTCTGCACTACTTCTGATACACTCCGCTATACTCCTGTTGTCCCCTGCTATTTCCTGTTACACTTTGCTTTACTCTTGTTACACTCTGCTCTACTCCTGGTACACTCTGCTATACTCCTGTTACACACTGCTATACTCCTGTAACAGTCTGCTATACTCATGTTATACTCTGCTATACTCCTGTTTCACTTTGCTATTCTCCTGTTACACTCTGGTATTCTCCTGTTACACTCTGCACTACTTTTGATACACTCTGCTATACTCTTGTTGCCCTCTGCTATTCCTCTGTTACACTCTGCTATACTCCTGTTACATTTTGCTATTCCTCTGTTACACTATGCTATTCTCCTGTTACACTGCTATACTTCTGTATCACACTGGTCTATGTTTGTTACACTTTCCTATACTCCTGTTACACTCCGCCATTCTCCTGTTACACTCTGCTATACTCCTGTTATACTCTGTTATACTCCTGTTACACTCTGCTATACTCCTGTTACACTCTGGACTGTGTGTTACGCTCTGGTCTACTCCTGTTACATTAATTAATTCATTCATTTATTTTTTAAGCCGCTTAATCCTAATTAGGGTCATGGGGGAGGTGAGCACTCATCTCAGCTAACTGGGTGAGGCGGGGTACACTCTGGACAGCGCACCAGGTCATTGCAGGGCCAACACTCACACAACCATTCACATTCACACCTAGGGGTGATTTGCAACAGCCACTTAGCCTACTCTGCATGTTTTTGGACTGTGGGAGGAAACCGAAGGACACCCACGCAAGCACAGGAAGAACATGCTCCACACAGAAACGTTCTAAACTGGGAATTGAACCCAGGCCTTTTTGCTTTGAGACAGACGTGCTAACCCCTACACCACCGTGCCACCCTCCTGTTACACTCTGCTGTACTATTTTTACACTCTGCTATACTCCTGTTACACTTTGGTCTACAAGTGTTACACTCGGTTATACTCCTGTTACACTCTGGTCTACTTATGATACATATGGCTATATTCCTGTTACAAATGGCTATGCTCCTGTTACACTCTGGTCTACTTATGTATACTCTGCACTACTCCTGTAACTCTCTAGTTTACATCTGTTACACTCTGCTATACTCCTGTTACACTCTGCTATTCTCCTGTTATACACTGCAGTGCATCTGTTACACTTTGCTCTATTTCCATTACACTCTACTACACTCATTCTGGTACACTTTACACTAATTATCATACACTCTGCTATGCTTCTGTTACTGCAGTATGTACCTTACACTCTGCAGTACTCCTGTTACACTCTACTATACTGCTGTTACACTGTGCTATACTTAGGTTTCATTCTGATATATTTTTATTGCACTTTGCTATGCTATTGTTATGATCTTCAGTACTTCTGTTTAGTACTTCGGTGTGTAAAAGAAGAACTGGATTGTACAACTGTACAGCTTTAGCATGTAAGAGTAATACTGCAGCATTTAATATGAGTAGAGCATGCTACAACAGCACTGCAGTTGTGTACTAATACAAAATCTACAAAGTATACATAAGAAAAAGTAATATGATATATTACAGCACCTGTGGTGTGAAACAGTAGTACTGCAGTGTGTAACTGTAGGTGTAACAGTAGTACTGCAGTGTATGACAGTAGTACTGCAATGTATAACAGTAATATTACTGTGTGTAACAGTAATACTGCAGGGTATAACAGTAGTACTGCAGTGTATAACAATAATACTGCAGTGGGTAACAGCTTTACTGCAGGGTATAACAGTAGTACTGCAGTGTGTATCATTAATACTGCAGTGTGTAACAGCTGTACTGTAGTGTGTAACAGTAATACTGCAGTGTGCAACAGTAGTACTGCAGAGTGTAAAAGTAGTACTGTAGTGTGTAACATTTAAACTGCAGTGTCTAACAGTAATAACGCAGTGTTTAACAGTTTTACTGAATCGTGTTACAGTTTTACTGTAGTGTGTTACTGCAGCGTGTAACAACTTTACTGCAGTGCGTTACAGTGGTACTGCAGGGTCTAGCAGTAGAACTGCAGTGTGTAACCATAATATTGCAGTGTGTAACAGTAATATTGCAGTGTAGCAGTGAAGAGTGTAACCGTAATATTGCAGTGTGTAATGGTAATACTGCTGTGTGTACCAGTAGTACTGCATACCTTATTAGTAATACTGAAGTGTCTTACAGCTTTACTGCAGTGTCTATCAGCAGTAAAGCAGTGTGTAACAGTAATACTGCAGTGTGTAAGAGTAGTTCTGAAGTGTGTAACAGTAGTAATGCAGTGTGTAACAGTAATACTACAGTGTGTAACAGTTTTACTGCAGTGTGTTACAACTTTACTGCAGTATCTGTGTATTTCTGCATTACAGGTATTACTGCAGGGTGTAACAGTAGTAGTGCAGTGTGTATAAGTGGTACTGCAGTGTATAACAACTTTACTGCAGTGTGTATTAGTAGTAAAGCAGTGTATAACAATAATACTTACGTGTGTAACAGCTTTAATGCAATGTGTTTCAGTAGTGATGCAGTGTGTAAAAGTAGTACTGCAGTGCCTAACAGCTTTACTGCAGTGTCTAACAGTAATACTGCAGTGTGTAACAGCATTACGGCAGTGGGTATCAGCTTTGCTGTAGTGTGTTACAGTGGTATTGCAGGGTGTTACAGTAGAACTGCAGTGTGTAACAGTAATATTGCAGTGTGAAATGGTAATACTGCAGGGTGCAACAGTTTTACTGCAGTGTGTACCAGAAGTACTGCATAGTGTATCAGTAATACTGAAGTGTGTTACAGATTTACTGCAGTGGCTATCAGTAGAAAAGCAGTGTGTAACAGTAATACTGCAGTGTGTAACAGTAATACTGCAATGTGTAAGAGTAGTTCTGAAGTGTGTAACAGTAGTAATGCCGTATGTAACAGTAACACTTCAGTATGTAACAGCTTTACTGCAGTGTGTTACAGCTTTACTGCAGTATCTGAGTATTTCTGCATTATAGGTTATTTTTGCATTATAGGTATTATTGCTGCAAGGTGTAACAGTAGTATTGCAGTGTGTAAGATTGGTACGCAGTGTGAAACAGCTTTACTATAGTGTGTATCAGTAGTGAAGCAGTGTGTAAGAGTAATACTGCAGTGTGTAACAGCTTTACTGCAGTGTGTTCATTCATTAATTTTCTGAACCGCTTATTCTTAATTAGGGTCACGGGGAGGCTGGTGCCCATCTCAGCCAACTCTGGGCGAGCGCAGAGTACACCCTGGACAGTTCGCCAGGCCATCGCAGGCCAGAAACACGCAGCCTACTCTTGACGAAAATCAGCAATGGTTATTTTACATTCCTCTCACCATAGACAGTGAGAGACATAGCCTGCATTTGATAACCCAGTTAGCCGCACTGGGGGGTCAGCAGTGATAACCCGTTGATAGTGGGTCCCCCGACCTTGGGATCAGTAATCCGGCATCCCTACCACCAGGCCACCACTTACTGCAGTGTGTATTAGTAGTAAAGCAGTGTGTAACAGCTTTACTGCAGTGTGTATTAGTAGTAAAGCTGTGTGTAAGAGTAATACTGCGTTGTGTAACAGATTCAATGCAGTGTTTAACAGCTTTGATGCAGTTTGTAACAGTATTAATGCAGTGTGTTACACCTTTAATGCAGTGTTTAACAGTAGTACTGCAGTGTTTAACAGCTTTACTGCAGTGAGTAACAGCAGCACTGCAGTGTTTAACAGCTTAACTGCAGTGTGTAACAGTAGCACTGCAGTGTGTAACACCTTTACTGCATGTGTAACAGTAGCACTGCAGTGTGTAACACCTCTACTGCAGTGTGTAACAGTAGCACTGCTATGTTTAACTGCTTTACTACAGTGTGTAACAGTAGTACTGCAGTGTTTAACAGTTTAATGCAGAGTGTAAGAGTAGCACTGCAGTGTCTATAAGTAGTAAAGCATAAGTAAAAGTAATACTGCAGTGTGAACAAGTATACTGCATTGTGTAACAGTTTTTTAAACAGTAACACTGGAGCATGTAATGCTAATAGCACTGTAAAATGTTACATTATCTGCAGTATGTGGCAGTAGTACTGCAGTTTACTGTAAAAGTGGTACAGCAGTATGTAACAGTACAATGGGGCTGCTTGTCACAGTATTGCAGTAATAGTAAGGGATGTAAAACATTTGTATCAACAAACAAGTTGTAGCCTGTCCAATCCTGTAATTTTGCTATTCATTTTTGTGTCATTTCTGACATATAACATCTAACCATTATAGGAGTAACAGTACCATTTTTAACAGAAGTGTCTCTGTGTCGATGTCACACTCCAGATTAAATAACAAAATATAAATATAGTCTTTTCTCATTCATGGCTTTAAAAAAAAAGCACGCACTTTTATTGTCTCTCTCTCTTTTTTTAGGAATCCTCATATTCATTTGCACTGAAATGCCTTATCAGCCTTTCCACTCTAATCCTCCTCGGCCTGATTATTATGTATCACGCACGAGAAATTCAGGTAAGTGGTCGACTCAGCTTTGAAGGCAATTAGAAGGACAGGACAGTTTAATAGATGATACTACTGACTTCTGCCAAATCCTAATGATGTTGTGTAATGTATATACAATAGAAAGTAAATTAATTATTAATAAAATAATAGATTGTAATTCCATTATATTTAATTTGTTATCCTATGGTTGTTGTACTCTCCCAGGATGGATACATCCTTTCTAAAGCTAAGAGAAATTACTTAGAGTTAATAGTAGATTTTAAAAGATTTTAAGACCTCGTAGCCACTTCCAACAATATCACAGCTTTAAAAGTTATTCATTTCAGTCCACGTGTTCTCTTTGTCACAGCTTTTCATGGTGGACAACGGAGCGGACGACTGGCGGATAGCCATGACCTACGAGCGTATTTTGTTCATTGTGCTGGAGCTTCTGGTGTGTGCCATCCACCCAATCCCAGGACAGTACGTTTTCACGTGGACAGCGCGATTGGCGTTCACGTACGCGCCGTCTGTGGCCGACGCCGACGTGGACATCATCCTGTCCATCCCAATGTTCTTGCGCCTCTATTTAATCGGCCGTGTCATGCTGCTGCACAGCAAACTATTCACGGACGCTTCGTCGCGCAGCATCGGCGCCCTCAACAAGATCAACTTCAACACGCGTTTCGTCATGAAGACCCTCATGACCATTTGCCCTGGCACAGTGTTGCTTGTCTTCAGCATCTCCTCGTGGATCATCGCCGCCTGGACGGTGCGCGTGTGTGAAAGGTGAGACAGTGAAACAATGTGTGAATGAATTGAAAAAAAAAACTCGCCGTGCGTCTAATTGTTATTTTATTGTTCACATTGTTCATTGTTGTGTTTTTTGCCCCTCCCCCTCCTTCCCTCCTCCACCCCCACTCTACGTCGCTGCTGGATAGGGGTTCAAAGTGAGTCTATGTTTGTTTTTAGGGTTTTTTTTGTCATCAGTGGAAAACAATCAGTGCCTGTCTTTGGTTGGCCCATGACGTTATCAGGCTGTCTGGATTCTGCAGATCAGCAATCATGCATTCGTCCCCTGGTGCACTGCATTGCTGACATGCTGGAGATCCCAAACTCTTCAATCTTACTCTATTATTTTATCCTCCAATTTAATCAATGCTCATGTTCAGAGCTGTGAACAATCTCCATATGTTACGTCTCATTATTAGGGTTTTGGGATTTTCACTTTCTCAGGCCCCATCCACAAAAATATGGATATTTTTAAAAATATTGTTTTTTATCTATTTTTTAAATAATTTATCTCCCTCCACCTAAAACCGCAAAAGGGATTTGAAAAAGTTCACATATGCCTCAAACCCCAGTAGGTGGCAATAATGCGTCATAAATGTTTCTGTCAATCACATTAAAAGCAACATAAAGGCTGCGTACTGAGAGGTAAAGCAGGAGAGGTGCGTTGGAACTACTGCCTAAACGTACATACGGCGGAATCAAAAGATCAAACATTCTGTCTCAGCAAAAGTTGAACTGCACGTTATTAAAGGAAACACACACGAGTGGCGCATCAAAAAGATGCACGACTCTCGACCAGGAAATCGCAGGTTCGAATCCAGGTTGATGCCACGGCTATTTGTGGCCTTAAGTCATGGTAGCTGATTGGCTGAGCTCTCGTATGGTCACCTCCCTGTCACTCACATAGATCACCAGCCAATCATGGCCGTGTGTGAGCATAAGCTTCATGCAGGGGCGGATAGCTCTTTGTCTATTAGTGAGTTAGGCCGAATATGCATGCGCTGTTCGTGATGATGCAGCAGGTAGCATCTCCATGACATGTGCTTGCTGACACATGCTTTCTCCCTAGTTGGTGATGGTCACATGATAGGGAAGGCAATACTAAACAGGTGGGAATACGATGGAAATTATTAGATTAGGGGAGGAAATTGGGGACCCACAACAGACAACAAAGTAACAACCTGATAACTATCTAAACATGATAAATTATATCTTTCGTAATGGATTCATAAACACACACACACACACACACACACAAACACACATTTCAAGTCCACAAGAAAACATGAAAAGAAATGAATAGTGTTTTTGTGTGGACAGGAGAAAAAACTACATTTACAAAAATATCTGTATGTGTGGGCGGGGCCTCAGACACCATGTGTGGTGAACATGGTTGTCTTCATCCTCATGGTATTGCAGACCTGCCAACTTTGTGTAGGAGCGCCGCATTTTAACATCAGTGTACGCTGCTCCAAATCGTCTCTCAACAATCCACAGAAAGCGCAGGCTTCTTTTCTCTTCAATGAAAACGAGTCAGTCAACATGTGAATCTGGAATAATCGGACTTCCTGGAAGCTCCGCCCTTTCTTCAGTTTCTGTCGATACACTCATCTCTGCTCGAGTTCCCTGCACTGATGCTTTCTGTTGCGGTGAAAGGAAAACGTTTTGGGTTCATTAAAGTTAAATAAAACCTATCAGCATGTTTCCCACTAACATTTCAGACATGTACAATATCAAATAAGGAATATGGTGGCATAGCGGTTAGCACTGTCACCCTGCAGCAAAGAAGGGCTTGGCGAGGGCGTTTCTGTGTGGCGTTTGCATGTTCTCTCTGGGCTTCCTCCGGTTGCTCCCAAAATTCAAATAAATGCAATATAGGCTAATTGGCTACACTACATTGCCCCTAGGTGTGAGAGTGAATGTCTTCAAGATGTGTTCAGTGATGTGTTGTTTCTCCTAATGCAGAGGAGAGAACCCTGGTTCTAGAGGACCCCCTGTCCTGCACATTTTAGGTTTTATTTATTTTTTTTTTTTGCTGTCACACCAACTACAAATCATGAACAGCTGTTAATTAGCTAATTAGTTAAATCAGGTTTGTTGGGAACAAAAAAACAACAACACTAAAATGTGCAAGGCAGGGGTCCTCCAGGCCTGTGGCTGGGAACCTCTGTCCTAGAGAACAGGTTCTACAGGGGCACACAAGCTGGGATGAGGGGGAGAGGAGGAACATAGATATCATAAGATAGATCGGCTTCAACGCCAGACAGCTCTGTCACATCCAAAGCACTGAGCTGTAAACTTTATTTAATTTTCACAATGTTTATGCTGTTGTCATCTTCTATCTCTATCTTTGTGCTTACAACAGCATTAATAAAATAAAATAAAGTTTACAGCTCAGCGTCGCAGTGGTTCTGCAGCGTGCCACGGGGTGTAGACGACCTATCATCTGATATCTCTGAGGAGGATAATCACATGATTGACGACTACATGCCATAATTGTTATAACTTAACTAATGTCAATGATGGATAAATCGGTTTGAAGAAGAATACCAAGAATTCGCCGGTATTCAGGAATATTTTTTTGCTTTTGATAGGTTTCCAACAATCAGAAAGAAGAAGATAATTTGAATGAATTATAATATACATTATTTCTATTTGGGGTTGGCAGGTCTGGTTTTGTGGTTTTTTTCCTCCAAGGCCTCTTTTACTTTATTTTCCTTTTTTTTTTTTTTAAGTTTGACCTTTGACCTGTGCTGGCCTGCAGTTCTGGCCGGGGGAATGTATTTGGCCCATATCTTGGGGGAGGGTGATGACAACTCTGTGTAGCTTCTTCATGCCCCAGACTGAGAGAGAGCACTGAAGCTAAGCTAAGGCCGTCTTTTTTATTCCTTGTTTTGCAGATCCACCGATGTTAATATTTGTGATTCGTGAAAAAAAACGTCTTTTTTTTTTATTTCTCGCCGGTCTTAACTTGCAGAGTGCAAAATGAATTTAAAAAATTGGAAAATTTTTGACATCCTTTCATCGCTCTCCCCCGGCAGCTATTGAAACTACATCATGTACATACGTACTTACCCAGTGGAAGTCTCACTGCGCCCAGCCGCTGTTTCGAACCCAGCGATCTACACAGCGCGTGGAAAACTTTGGGACAGTGTGTGTCTCTGGTCTGTTTAAAGCAGGAGTTTCAACAGAACATACAGAGTTGAAAGTCCACCATCAGCTCAGGACAGACTCCTGTATTTAAATTATTACATCTTTACATCAAACCACTGATTCAGGTTTGTTTAAAAATACAAGAAAGGACAAAATAATAATATTTATATCTACTCTTTCTTATTGTGTTTAAGAAAATGATTTTTCCCCTGTCCTGGGTTTGCATCATAGAAATCTGACAAACAAGGAATAAAAAAGAATGGCCTAATCAGGTCTCGACGAGCCCGGTGGCTTACCTCCACACTCTTCCCTTTCCCCCAGATTATGATCCAAACCGCCTGCTCCTGCTCTCCTCACACTCCATCCCATCCCATTCCACTGGCTGCTGTGGACAGACTCTGAGGGGTGTGTTAGCACGCATGATGTTTCCCCTCGCAGACAGACACGTTTGTGAATGAACTTAACACCAACTCGTCTGTGAAATGTTTATATTTTATTTATATGTGTTTATCATGAAATAACTAATTAGCAAGTATGTTTAAAACAAAAATTAACTAATTAAAAACAGAATAATACACTGCCTGGCCAAAACAAAAGTCACACACACGAATATGTTGTTGTTCCACCTTTATCCTCGCTTACAGAATGTAATCATCATGCCACTGTTTCAACAAACTTAAGCAACTAACATTTATTTCCATCCAGTGTCGGGTTCATTTCTCACCGACGTCTTGAATCGATGAGGGAAAAACTGAACCCCTCCATAAAGTCTTCTCCAGCACATCCCCAAAACTTTCAATAGGGTTAAGGTCAGGACTCTGGGGGGCCGATACATATGTGAAAATGATTCTTCGTGCTCCCTGAACCACTCGCTCATTATTCGAGTCCTCATTTTATTCGTGCCATCAGGGAAGAAAAAGTGTATTGATGTGATAACCTGCTCATTTACTACATTCAGATCATCAGCCGACTTTATTTTATTGTCACATTAATGTTGCTGAGCCTCGACCGGATCAACTGGAGCAACAATGCCATGGAGATCACACGCTGTGATCAAGGATAAATGATCACCTTAAGGTGTGCGACTTTTAGAGTATGTTTTCTTTACAAGAATCAGACTGAGGTAACATTTACCCACCAAATTTACTTAATACATACTAGCCTACTAAGCTAATGTAGATATGTGCTGTAGATAATATATGCTAATATACTGCATAGCAAATATATATATATATATATATATATATATATATATATCCTTTGCAAGTCCAAGTTACACTGATGTACATTATATGTATCTATATATATATGTAATATTAATGTTTGTAGAAGTGGGAAGGTTTTTTTAGCCCTAAGCAGAACATAGTTAAAAGGTAGAGTTATTATACAAGCTAACGGATCATTTGATGTGCCTTGACATGTTGTGAGGTAAACCATGTGCTAGGTAGCGGTGTGTTTGTTCTGGTTAATTGCAGTTGTGTTAAACATTTTAAGAGTGAATAAAATTGCTAGCTCTGCTAACCTCAAGGGAAATAGCAGCATTTCCCTCTGTGCTTTTCTCTGAAACACCAGCACTCCTGTCTTAGCTTTAAATCTCGGCTAATAGCACTCAGCTTAATGAGTCGTCCGTTAAATTCATGGCTGGGACGCAAGATGCGCTCTGATTGATTAATAGACACATAAATGCTCTGTAGAGAGCCACGTTGCCATCAGCATGCACACGCTTACACAATCACACACACACACACACACACACACACACACACCACACACACACTAACATGACAGAGCTTGACAGGTTTTAGGAAAACCCACACCGACATTGGGAAGCTGAATGTAGCAAATACCTTTGCTTAATTTGTGCTAGCTAACAAAGCTGTTGTGCTAATTATGCTTATATGTGCAAGCTAATATTACTAGCACACAGTTTATATGTGCACACGATTTCCTCCGGGATCAATAAAGTGTTCTGATTCTGCTTCTAAACTAAGTAAAATTACATGTCCTGCTAACCAAGATAATAAAGATAACATGTGTTAGCAAACTGAGCTAATACTGCTTATTTAATATGTGCTAGTTAAATAAGCTAATATTCTTAAAATCCAGTAATTTAATATAATAATAATAAAAATATAAAACTTTATTATTATTAAATATGTGCTACTTAATGTAATGTGCTCCAAAGTATACTGTCTAACTATAATCAGCTGACAGTACACTAGTTAATATTAAGCTAATATTTTCCATATGTAAAATATACTACCTAACCGTGATAATACAGAGGTTATACGAACAAACTCAGATAAATGTATTGAAATGTAATAGCTACGCAGGTTAATGTGTTTAGCATGTATAAGCCAACTGATTCGATGTCCTTCCGATTTCCTACACAACTCCGCTTATGTGGTAGCAATGAAGATAAGATGATTAGCATTAGCTTATCACCTCAGGGATTTAAGTGGAAGTGAATATTTGTGTGGATTTTCACGCTTTCAGACTTTTACGTGAAACAAAACTCTTTAATGGATTTCCACATTGATCTCGAGGCTCTGAGTGGATTGCGTTAGCCAAATTACTGGCGCCTCAGGATACACTTAGCTCACTAGTGGACTTTACACTCTACACAGCTTAATGCTGTAGTTTTGCTCTGACTGACCTGTCACTGAGCAAACTCGAGTGCAGGACAGACACGACAGGCGTCTTGCTAACAAATGAGCGGCGGTGCTAACACTCATGCAGTGTATCTGGTCCTGGCTGTTTTTATCCAGCGGTGGTTCTCCTTCCTGCACCAACATCTGATCTGGATCGATTGTGTGTTTCTGAGCACGTAAGCTTTGTAATGTGATTGGGTGTTTTACATCAGCGCAATGGAAGGTATGTCAGCCTCCCAAAATCAGACAGCTCATCTGTCAACTAGCAAGAAAACATCAGCGCTGTTGGGTGTTGCCTGATCTCACATGCAGCAAGGCAAATATTAAAAATGTTAAGTATTGGTTTTAAATGAAATATAAAACAATCAAAAGTAAGTGCTTTCTATAAGGTCTCTCTTTACTACTTAGATAAGTCAATTCAGTGAATATGTCTATAGCATGCAATATATGACTATATTTTAATTATGTGAACTTGTATGTACAATACACACATCCGTATGTGCTATAACGGGAAATTAAACCCAAACTTAATAAAAGCTTGCATACATATGTTTATGCCCATCAAAATGCTCTATTCTTATTACAGCCTTCTTCATGGAAAAGGGTGTAATAATCCTTCAATCCTCACATGGGGGGCGCCACTGTACTGCGAAAGTGGGGTGGGGTGACGTCGAAGAAACAGTTCTGTGTTAAATGTATATTAAGCGGACCAGTATATATAGACACGACACACACACACACAATTTATGTCATGTATATGTAAACCAGTAGATGTGTGTATGTTGTGTGTAAATGTAATGTTGTATTATGTGCAGATGTTCGTAGTTTGATTTTATTCAGAGGTACACTAGTTTATCTGATTTGTAAGTTTAATATCTGTATACTGTTATTATTGCTGTTATCCCCCTTTATTGGAACTGATGCATCCACGTCCTATTCTGATGATTTTGCACTCTTGCGACAGTGAAACGAACTACAAATGCTGCCCCTTTCAAACAGGCTAATTCTAACTATTTTAGCAGACTGTAACTCTGTATATGTAAATAAAAGCCACCTGATAATGAAAATATACATATTTCTAGTGTAGCAGTAAAGTTTGGAAGGATTTCCTTTCATTTCACTTTAATCAGGATTCATTCAGATTGATTAATTATTAATAATTGAATTCTTAATGATTATTATTTATAAATATTGAAATTTTATTGCATGAACAATCAAAGTCAGTTTAGCAGCAATTATAAAACGTAGACAAAAGACAACTAAGGAACTACACTAAGCTATATGTGTGCATATACCTACATACACATATATACACATATATCCTGTATATGTAAACACATATACATCTATTCACATATTCACACATTTAGAGACATACACAGAAGGGTGCATGGTATACACAGGGTGAGAGGTAGAGCTTTTAATCATAAGGTGCATGGTGCTAAAATGTTATATGGTGTTCGGTGTATTGCACCTAAACTTGAGTACTGAACTTAAACATGAGTATCACACATAGAGAGTAATTTTGCACTCTCCAGGAAGATGGTCTGAATGACGGTTATTCAGTCAGTGTGTGTGACGGTGGTGGTGGTGGTGGTGGGGTTGCACGTTTAAGAGCTTGTGGGTAAAAGCTGTTCTTGAGTTTGTTAGTTTTTGTTTTTAGTGTCCTGTACCTTTTTTCCAGAGCAGAGAGGGGAGGAAAGGGGGTGTCCAGGGTGTGTGGGGTCCCTGATAATTCCACTGGCTCTCCTCTGAGGTCTGCCAGTGTAAATGTCACTGAGGGGGGTAGTGTAGTTCCAATTACCCAATAAATTGTTTTATTAACTTATTAAAGTGGAAATTTGGACAAATATTAAAAATCCTTATTAAACATCTTTATACCTTTAATTTTCTACTGAAGCTACAAGCTTAATGTGACTAACAGACAGTGGAAGTGCATCACCCCCAGATGGGATAATTTAACACACACTCAACGTTTGTCTCAGTAAATCCATCTGTATCTAAACAATTTAATAAACTAACAATCATTTTACAATTTTAAAGTTTATTGATGCAATTTTTACATTTAGAATAAAATCTATCCAAATTCTAATCAAGTTTTTCATTCAGACTTCTTGAGGTATTACGGCTCCTGCATGGATCCTGTTAGGGAAAAACAATCCCTGTTCTAAAACTTGTGGAAGATCCAGATGTTGAGCTTAGTGCATGTTTATATACATTTTTACAACAGATTGTTGTGAGGAAGCACTGGTGACAGCCGTGATGTGATAATCTGTTTAATCCAATGAGATCAACAGGATTTGCCTGATTTAGACAAAGCTGCCTGATTGGCTAGCTCAGAGTCGCGCAAACGAACAGGCTTGGAAATGTGCAGGAATTCAAATTTGCAGTGTTTTGTCACATGATAGATGTTTCAGCCGTGTCCTGGGTTAAACGTGGTGGTTATTTGCAGTCTGTAGTAAATCCTGCGGGTTTATTTGTTTCCCTGGAACGTGCTGGATGTGCGGCATTTTACTGAAACACCACAAACATCTCACCGGAATATTACTGATGGCTGGTTTTCAGTTCCAACATGACCTTGATGCTGTTTATTAACAACGCCATTAAATTGTTTTGTCTTTGTTATTCTCTCCTCAGATATCATGATAAACAGGAAGTGACGAGTAACTTCCTGGGTGCGATGTGGTTGATCTCCATCACCTTCCTGTCCATTGGTTATGGAGACATGGTGCCACACACGTACTGCGGGAAAGGAGTGTGTCTGTTGACGGGAATCATGGTATACATGTTATGTGTATATGTATATATATTTAATAAGAGTATATACATGAGGAAATGTTTATGATAATATAGGGTGACCCAATAAAGCCTCCCACATTTTAAATCACACATGAAACATCATTCAGTAGTTTTTATTCATCATGATGTAGTCAGGAATCAAGACGGGAAAAATAACCCTGCTCTCTGGGTGGGAGGAGCATACTGTTAATACTACCCTGTCAATCACAGCAACCCTAGCCAATCATGTGAGTCTGTGAGCTCCTATATGTGGAAGACGGTAGATAGTGATTTCTTCTGAATGTGTTACATAATGTTGCGGCTGGTTAGTGCTCATGAGTCATGTGTTAGCCTTCAGCCTGGAAGATGTGATATGATAGAGGAGTCCTGAGAGGGGGTATTATGCGGAAATTTTTAATGAATGAGACTAAA
>JAQMYF010000015.1:185515-196465 GCA_030014195.1 Neosilurus mollespiculum
GAAGGATATACTGAGGTGAAGGATACACTGAGGTGTAGGATACACTGAGGTGAAGGATATACTGAGGTGTAGGATACACTGAGGTGTAGGATACACTGAGGTGAAGGATATACTGAGGTGTAGGATACACTGAGATGAAGGATATACTGAGGTGAAGGATACACTGAGGTGAAGGATATACTGAGGTGAAGGATACACTGAGGTGAAGGATATACTGAGGTGAAGGATACACTGAGGTGTAGGATACACTGAGGTGTAGGATATTCTGAGGTGAAGGATATACTGAGGTGTAGGATACACTGAGGTGAAGGATACACTGGGTGTAGGATACACTGAGGTGAAGGATACCCTGAGGTGAAGGATATACTGAAGTGTAGTATTTTTCAAAGTGGATGGAGTGCTGAAGTGTAGGGAAGACTGAAGTGTCTGGAATACTGGAGTGTAGAAAATGCTGAATTGCCAGATTACTAAACTGTATAGAATACTGAATTATAGGATTTTTTGAAGTGTACGGAAATCCGAAGTTTATAGAATACGGGTGTACGGAATACTAGGCTCGGGTTTATTGCATTGTACGGAACACTGGGGTGAAATTTAGTAGACACTAAATGGGAATGATGATGGCAATCTGACCGGATCCCTATCTTGGAATGATTAACAATTATTTGCTTAAGGCGAATAGTTCCCGAGATGGAGCGTACATATAAATGTAAATCTCATAAATGGAAAAACTGCCGCCAGCAGTTGGGAATGGATAGTAAAACGTATCTTCTGAAAAATATCTGTGTATTTGTGGACGGTTCAAGGTCAAAAACACACAAATATTAAAAATAGAGAACTATATCAGTACTTTTTGCCAGGACTGATGCTTTCTTCTTCCCTCGGGTTTATAATGTTCACTATAATAAAAAGACCAGCAGGGTGTCCTATAACTCCTTTAGCAAATCAAATAAAAGATATTCAGATACGTCCCAAAATCCAGAAGACTTCAGTGTGAGATAATGAGAAACTGAATATTCCCTGATCTGGAGTCATAAATCGGGTTTAAACTGAACCATTAAGCTTCAGTGCTGCAGGTGAGGTGAAGCTCTTACTGTACAAATACTCACTACTCAAGACACTTTACTCAACATGCATTACCCAACACTCCTTACTCAAGACACGTTACTCAACATGCGTTACCCAACAGTCTTTACTCAAGACACGTTACTCAACATGCGTTACCCACCACACTTTACTCAACATGCATTACCCAACACTCCTTACTCAAGACACATTACTCAACATGCGTTACCCAACACTCCTTACTCAAGACACGTTACCCAACATGCATTACCCAACACTCTTTACTCAAGGCAAGTTACTCAACATGCGTTACCCAACACTCCTTACTCAAGACACGTTACCCAACATGCGTTACCAAACACTCCTTACTCAAGACACGTTACTCAACATTCATTACCCAACACACTTTACTTAAGGCACGTTACTCAACATGTGTTACCCAACACTCCTTACTCAAGGCACGTTACCCAAAATGCGTTACCCAACACTCCTTACTCAAGACACGTTACTCAACATGCGTTACCCAACAGTCTTTACTCAAGACACATTACTCAACATGCGTTACCCAACACTCCTTACTCAAAACACGTTACTCACCATGCATTACCCAACACTCCTTACGCAAGAAACGTTACTCAACATGGGTTACCCTACACTCCTTACTTAAGACACATTACTTAACATGTGTTACCCAACACTCCTTACTCAAGACACATTTCTCATCATGCGTTACCCAACACACCTTACTCAAGGCACTTTACTCAACATGCGTTACCCAACACTCCTTACTCAAGGCACTTTACTCAACATGCGTTACCCAACACTCCTTACTCAAGACACATTACTCAACCTGTGTCACCCAACACTCCTTACTCATGTCACTTTACTCAACCTGTGTTACCAAACACTCCTTACTCAAGACATGTTACTCAACCTGTGTTACCCAACACTCCTTACTCAAGTCACTTTACTCAAGCTGTGTTACCAAACACTCCTTACTCAAGACATGTTAATCAACATGCATTACCCAACACTCCTTATTCAAGACACATTTACATTTACATTTACAGCATTTGGCAGACGCTTTTATCCAGAGCGACTTACAATTATCATTTTTATACAACTGAGAAATTGAGGGTGAAGGGTCTTGCTCAAGCGCCCAACAGTGGTTATAGTGGGGATTGAACCGCTGGCCTTCGGCTCAGTAACCCATCGCCTTAACCACTTAACCGCCTTAAAACACGTTACTCAACATGCGTTACCCAACACTCCTTACTCAAGACACGTTACTCAACATGCGTTACCCACCACTCCTTACTCAACACTTCATACTTAACATGTTACTTACCCGGTAGCTGGTAGATATTTTGTGTGTGAATGTGTGTGTGGGTGTGTGTGTGTGAATGTGTGTGTTTTTGTATGTGTGTGTGTTCTGTGAAATTTGAGGTTTTTAAAACTTGTATGTTCCGTCTGTTTTGTCTTAAATCACCGCAGAGCTCAGAAGTAAGTCGCGTCTTATTATCACTTTTTATCTACTCATCTTCCTTTTCTTTCAGTCCTTATACACCGATATTCAGACTGACATGATTCTGTTTGAAGCTGGATGCTCATTTCCTTTATTAATCTTAGTGGATTTACACTTAAACAATGAAATAATAGAATAAACATGATTTTAAAAAGCATCTTCTCAGCTTCAAATCCATTTGAGTCCATCCATCCGGTCTGCACCTGATCTCCATCTGAATCTGCACTTAGCACGACGCCACACCACGCTATCGTCCTGCCAAAATATTCCTCATGACATATCCATCAAAATAAACTGATCCAGATGATGGTGCTGAGATTCTGCATCACACACCGGACCTCGCCTTTCACTCCTCCACCTGATTGTGGTGTTTGTTTGCTTTTCATTTGCACGTGGTGTTAGCATGCTGAAATGCCTGTTAGCTGTGATGCTATGATGACTGATTATAGTAGCTAACTTTAAGTTAGCTAGTCATTTTTTAAACATCAGAACATGAGTTAGCTACATATTACAGTAGTGTGCAGTGAACATTACACACCACCACTTTTGTCCAAAAGGGTTCCTAATAAAAAGAAGTAAAAAATATGACTTTATAATTTTTTGGTGAAAATGTATTGAACAATGCTATTGTAAACAATGAGAAGCAAAAAAATCATTCCAACAAGTACATTGAGTTAAAAGTATGGCTAATAAACAAAAACACTGAAAATACAAATTTTTCAGAAAAATCGAAAAAAAAATTTGACTTTTGCATAGCATGAATCAACTTTAAACCATATGGAATGGTTTAGCGAGTGCAGACACCTTTCAATTTTTCTGAAAAATTGGTATTTTCAGTGTTTTTGTTCACTGCACACTACTGTAAGTAGCCATATAATTTACTACAATACCATTAGCCAGCTAGTTATAGCTAATATATAAGCTAATTAGCTACTTATGTACCTCAGTATTGCATTACTATATAGCTACATTAGATAGATTTGGTAAACAAATTGTTTTTATCACTAAAACTTGAGGATTTAGTTCCCTTTAGTTTAAAACATAAGTATCTTCTTTAGCTTCAACTTTTACCTTTTAACTTTAAGTAGAAGGTCATGTTTATTACATATTAGCAAGTTGTAATTCTTAGTAGCTCATTTAATAGCAAGCTAATTCTCGTTAGCTAGTTTTTGGTGAAAAATATGAAGTTCATTTTTAATAACAAAAACAGGTTAAGTTTCTTTCCCTTATAGATTTGCATCAGTAGCTGGGTTAGCTGTGTTTGTTGTTAGATAGGCAGGCTACAGGTTACTAAATCAGTGTGTGAAATGGTTGTTGGTCTTGTGGTTCTGAATGTAGATTTAAATAACATCTCATTCAGAATTTTTCAGATGTTTTTATTGCTTTAGTGGATGTGAAACACTAACGCTCCTGGGTTTTTTTTGGTCTTCTGAAATTTCTGGCTGTTGTGCCGAGAGACACTGAACTCATTCACCTTCACGCTATACACTCGTAAATATCTGTTAATACACAGTGTGTCTGTGTGTGTGTGTGTGTGTGTGTGTGCGTGTGTGTGTGTGTGTGCGTGCACGCACTTTTGGTGTCAGAGCAGTATGGAGGTTTGGGTGCAGAGACAAACAGAAGCAATTTTGGCTTTTCCCAAAATTGAGAGCTCATCTGAAAAAACATGTTTTACTCATGAAGGAACTGAAAATTTAATCTCATTTAAACCATTTACTGATCAGTTCAGGTATGTTCACTGGAAAAACCGTTAAAATCACCGCGTTAAAATAACTCAGGGAACTGATGCAAGTTTTTTCTACATTAGTATATACAACACAGAAATGGTGCAATCTGATGGTCCTCTATCTGGGGATTAAAAACATTATTCCGAATGGATAATACTTTAAAAAATAAACCATAAAAATCTCATTTGATTTTGCTTTTTCTTGAAGGTTTTGTGTAGTATGTACAAAAAATTTAAATGAGTTTAAAAACACATTGTTACAGAAAGCGCTTACACTCTGCTTACCTGCCCTGCCTTTGTCATGGTTAAAATATGTAAGAACTTGAAAAACATTGATTTAGTTTGCTTTTACTGTTGTGTGCAGTATATACAAAAACAATTATGCTTCCCAGGACGTCTGTGAATTCAGTAGCCTTCCCGATGTTACGTTTCTTTCATCCACTGCGGTGCCTTCAGTACATAATTAGTTCCTAATTATAGCGGAGCTCTCACAAGCGAAGCACCATTGATAAGGAAAACACATCTAACCAACGAGTTGCTTTTAGAACATCAAGAAAACCTATAGCCTCTGTCCCTCCGTCCTTCTGGCGTATGTGTACACATGGGAACCCTGTGTTATTCTTTGAAATCTCATATCTCGAAAAAGGGAAAAGGTAATAAAATGTCTTATGTTGAGTAATATAGAGAACAAGAGGCGTAGAATAGTCAGGTCACGTGATGTGACGTGTAATAAATAAAGAACCAATGATATTCTTGTGTTATTGAAATGTTCTCTAAAGCAGAGTTTCTAAACAGTGGACTTTACATGTCGAGACTAAGACTGCGTGTTTGGTTCCCTCATTTTTATTCCCTTCTATAAACAAGTTAATCTTGATATATGTAGAATACATGGATGGGGTTTGAGAGTTCCCACCAAATACTTGTTAAGTAAGGGAACATGTATGGGAGCTCCACTTTTAGGCAGCACCTCAATCTCTATATTATGATTATAATAAAATGCAGATATAAGATGGTAAGATCTGGGCTGTTTCATGATCAGGGTTGTCTTTTTAAAGTGATACAAGGGACCCCTTTAAGTAGCACTTGAATACTTTATGACTGTCTCTTGTTTATTGTTGTACAGAGGAAGAGTCGTCCCAGCTACACTCGTGAAATATTTTCTCGATTCCAATAAATATTCTTATTAGAGGAAAATAATGCTCAAATTTTGACCAAGTACAGAATTCAATTCTCTCCACTGTAATAAAAATAGCAACTTTTACCTGATAAAATTCAGAATTGCCTCCTGATTACTAACTAACTTTTACTTTTTGAGGGGTTCCGCTGCTTGTAAGCTTTACTTATAATCTAAGTGACTTTGTTGGGATCCTTTGTCCATCAGAAAGTTTTCTCCGGAAAGTAGACATAACATGTGGAGGACAGAAGTGCTTTTCTTAGATATTAATTGCTTTTTCTAAAGCAGCATAGTACTATATAACTTGCTGAAAAATATAACTGGGATTAGATGTGAAATACTTTCTGTACAGAGTTCCACATCAGCTTGATAAGCATGTCCATCAAAAAGTGTCTTCTCCGCAAAACCACAATGATTGTCACTGATGCTGTTGTTACTGCAGTTAATAATATATACAACTAATGTTGTATGAAACCTGCTCAGATAATGTGTTTAGTGAGCTTTTATTCTTAATGCTGTCAATCTTTACAATTCTGATACACTACAAGCAGATGTACTTATTCTAGAGACCCTGTACCTGTTATACTTTCACCCGGTGTAATTTAGACACCCTTAGACCTGGAGCTCTGATACTTCACACTAAATATTCTAGTCACTTAAGGTGTTGATTGGTAACAAGAAACCACAAAAACTAGGAGTTTTATTTTTGAGCCTATAAAGTCTACCCTGATTGTGAAACAGCACATATCTAAGATGATTGTATTCTATTGGCAGGTTCTTGTATATTTCAAGCACTTATTCACAAAAAGATGCAAAACTATCTTCCAGGAGAAGAAGATGATTTCAGCCGTGTAGAAACAATGTATTCTGAGCAGATTCACTGCAGTGCTGTGCTAGCTGCTCTCATGTTGATCCGGAGCTCTACGGCAGAGTCTGAACTTGAAGCTAACTTTATATATTGTGTATGTAAGTTATATTCCGTTAGATGTTCCCTTTTTTTAGCCCGTGCCCCAAACACACACACACACACACACACACACACACACACACACACCCCGGTGCCCTTTTAAGAAAGGACTTTCCGGTTTTTGTTTGTTGTTTCCTTCAGAATAAAATCACTTTGTCCGCCTCTCACTTTCCTGAACTTCAATAAGCTTTGTAAAGACGCTAATGAGGCTAATACTAGTACTTTTATCAGTAGGACTTCAGTCATCACTACTGCGATCGTTTCCTTTCATGTTATTTTCTCTTCTTATCAGCTCATCGGTGTGCGTGATTAAAAGCAGTAGCGTGCCTTTTATCAGATGTTTACAGGCGTTTTTTTATTGTAAACGAGGTCTGAGACGCCGATCGTTAACCTTTAAACACTAAAAGAGCACTGAGCGTGTTTTCCATCGTTTGCCATGCATTGTTTCGGTCTGTGGGGGTGAAAAGGTCAAACCAAACATGCATGCATTCTTTCCAGTTAGCATGCCGACTGCCATCAGAACACGAATGGCAACTTTTGGGGCTTTTAGCAGGTGGAGCGCTGATGTAGCGCTATTCAGGCGTCCCATATTTTTAGGCTTTTTTTTAAAATATCAGTCTGTTTGTGTTTCCCCAACAGACGGGTTTAATAATGAGGTCAGTTTTTAACCCAACATCATGAAGTGGCAGCTTTTTTTTAAAACTAACATTACTAGCTCTTTCTGAAGTGTCACTAGTGGCCCTTTCATTTTGTGTAACTATTTAAACCGAGATGTTTCTGATGGAATGGTTCTTGTTTCTGAATAAACACAGCTTGTTGACATCCAGCATTTCTTCATTGAAATGAAATTAAATCTGCCTTCTTTTCACTGATACTGTCATTTCTATCAGCCCAGTAATAATTAAGTCTTAGGACTAGCATTCTGACCAAATAAAATAATGAATAAAAATAATAACAGCAAACCTTTTTTTAACTATTTTGCCGTATTCATTTCTCACAGAAATAAAATATTAGTATTCTGAAATCTAAAACATCAAATGAATATTAATGTAGTATTAATATATTAATAAGCACACAAGAAAAACATCCATTATTAGGACGTTGATCACTGACTTTACGTAGCTAGCATGCTAAGTAGCAGTTAGCATAATTAAAAGTTTATTAGCAAGTTCATTTATGTAACTAACCAACTAGCTGATTAGCCCTGTCTTCACATGAGTACTGATAGGTAATAACTCTGATCGAATATGCAGTATATACTCTCTCTATATAACCAGATAACAGATATACCTTAATGCTGCTAATGTTAGCACGTTGCTAGTGAAAAGTGTTAGCATTTCCTCCGAGAAGCTGCCACTGTTTCTCTAAGATGAGATAATAACGAGTTATTGATATCTGAGGAAATAAATACTTAGATTTATTAAATGAGATATTTGAGGAATGTCGCTATTTTGGTGGACGTCTGAATGCGCTAGCGCCGTGTCACCGTCCCCGTTTTCACTTCCTGTGGCTGAATGAGTTTGCATGTTTGATCTGAGAACGTCTGCATGTTTCACTTCATTTAGTGAAGAACGTTCCTGACACCTCTCTCTGTTTATCTTTTTGTTTCTCTCCTTTTCCAAATTAATCTCTCTCTCTCTCCCCTTTCTCTCTTTTTGTGTGTATTGTTCTCTCTCTCTCTCTCTCTCTCTTTCTCTCTCTCTCTCTCTCCATTGGTCTCTGTGTGTGTGTGTGTGTGTGTGTATTCTCTCTCTCTATGTATTGGTCTCTCTCCCTTTCTCTCTCTCTTTGTGTGTATTGGTCCCTCTCTCTCTCTCTCTCTCTCTCTCTCTCTCTCTCTCTCTCTTGCTCTCTCTCTCTCTTTTTCTCTGTATTGGTTTCTCTTGTTCTCTCTCTCTCTCTCTCTCTCTCTCTCTCTCTCTCTCTCTCACTTTCATGTATTTCTACTCTTCCACCTATTCTGTCTTTCCTCCTCTTATTAATCTCTTACGCTCTTTCTCTTCAACCCCTGTGTCTGTCTGTCTGTCTGTCTGTCTGTGGTTGCTGCACGTCTTGGTGATCAGACTGCGCAGTGTGAAGATGGAACAGAGGAAGCTGAACGATCAGGCAAACACACTTGTCGACTTAGCCAAGGTGCGTTTTGTGTGTGTGTGTGTGTGTGTGTGTGTGTGTGTGTGTGCTTATTTGGCTTTTTCATTCTTATCTCTATGGTTACATGTAGATTTGTAAACAACTGAACAGGAGACCTGCCTTCCATATGTATTTTCACTGTGTGTGTGTGTGTGTGTAGACGCAGAATGTGATGTATGACCTGGTGTCGGAGCTGCAGGAGCGCAGTGAGGAGTTGGATAAGCGGATCGGTCATTTGGAGGAGAAGCTGGACTCCATCGCTCTGAGTGTCCAGTCTCTCCCCGAGCTGCTGAACCGAGCCATAACGCAGCAACAGCGCCACCTGCTGGACGGCCTCATCCACCACTCCACACACTCTTCACACTCCTCACACACCAGCTCAGCGTCTGTGCGCCGCCGGAGGTCGCCGTCCACTGCTCCTCACACGTCCTCCGACAGTGGCTAACACACACACACACACACACACAAACACACACATTATAGACATGCGTGTGGTTTTCTGACTAACACGGCTCAAGAAAAAAAGACTTCAATGACTTTAACTCATGAAAAAAGAAGAAAAAATACAAATAATGTAATGATTTAACAGTTCATGGTAGACATATGGTTTACGTTTAGCCATTGTATGGCTGTTTAAAGTTAGCTTTTTTGTAAAAGCCCTTGTATAGTTTACGGACTGGATCCAGGGTGGGGGAGGGGGGACCAAACACACACACACACACACACACACACACACCCTCTCTCTCTCTCTTTCTCTCTCTCCATCTCTCAAACACACACTCACACACTCACACACACTGCTGGCTGAGAAAATGTTGTTTTTTCTCTTGATGAAGGACATCAGCAAGGCAAAGTAATGACGGAGAGATGCTGGACTGAGCGATGGTCGCAGGCTAACATGGGGGCCTTTGGGAGCTCTGAACCTGAGCAAAGAAAAAGAGCCAAAATATCAAAAACAATTATTTAAAATGTTAAAACCACAAAACACTAGAATACACACTACACCACTGCTGGTTCTAAACGAACTCGCTCTCTTTACCAGAATCATCAGAATATCTCTGGTGAATCAAGAAGAAGAAGAGCGATAGTTTACTGCTGTGTCCTGTTTTTGTTTTTTTAAAGCGAAGCATGCTGGGTAAATGTGTCAGAATCATTCGTTTTCATCACTGTTAATTTTCACTGCTGCATGTCAGCATGTTTTTCTAAAATGTTCCTTTTGTTTATTTTTTCTTCTTCTTTTTTAAATCTTTAAAACTTTACACAAGTGCCCAAAAACTGTTTTTAAGCTGACATGTTTAAAGGGATGTGCCGATAAGTTTTTATATCATAATAAGTTCATTACAGTTTATGTTGGGCTGGCGGTGGTGTCAGGCGCGTGTTTGAAACCTCACCAGCAGGATGTGGTGATTGTGGTGGAACCTCAAGTTATAGTATAAGCATCCCAACATAAACTTAACTTTTTATTATTTAATTAATTTTTAAAGCAAATTTAGTAGAATGACGAAATCTAAGTTACTAGCCAGGTAACTAAATAAAAAATATATTTTATTATATTATTTCAAATGTATATTTTTACACATTCCCTCAGTTCAAAGCTCAGAGCTAACCAACATCTCCGCGACTTATTTATCTGGTTCTCTGTTACTAGTTCAGTGTCGGCTCACCAGAGCCAGGTAATAGATTTAATTCCTTTCTTTAGTGAAAATCTCTCAAGAGTAATTCTAGCAAACTACATAAAACATTCCAAACTTTAAAAAGGATTTGATATGCACTTAAATTTAACACATTTCTCCAAACTCTAAAATGTTTTTCCAGTTAAAGGAAATCAATTTTCTCTGCACTTCCCTTTAAAACTGATTAGCATAATAGAACCCCTGTGTTTAGCTAAAATGATAAACAACCAGATAGTTGTTGCCATGGTAACTTTAAACTATATTCCAAAGTGTGTAGCTGCTGCCGTAAGAAAATCACAATCTTGACCCTGCTACTTTTAATAATCTGAGCTAACTTACTAGCAGTTAGCTCCTCGGCTCCGTCAGAGAGCAAAGAGGGAGGAGATGTAGAGGAGCTTCTTCCTGTTTATTTGTTTACAGAGTATTACAGTTACATTCCATTTATTTAATTGTTGTTAATGATACCTTACTGATGCCGACATACTGCCCTGATCTTTACTCTTTCAAAATAATCAGAATATAAAATATATATTTAGTTTTAGGATTTAATAGGTTTAAAGAACTACAGTTTAAAATTGTTGTCAGACTGATTTCATGAGTCTGATGGATTTGCGTATGCAGGTAGAATAACAGACCACCACCATCATCACACCGGTGAAGGGAATTATGGAATGCATTCTTACTGGATTG
>JAQMYF010000015.1:344211-354804 GCA_030014195.1 Neosilurus mollespiculum
TATTGCAGTGCGACTCTACTAGTACAGTTAGAGTCAGTAAAGTGACTATGTGCAAAAGTGGCAAAAAGTGTCTTTGTTGTGAATCCAAAAACAGTTTGAGGTGTGTTTGGAAGTAAAATCTCCTGAAATCCTCCTTCTGATGCTTTATTCCTGTGTTGTGTCTTTTCTATGCAGTCCCGAGTGAACCAGGTCGCCTGGCCTTCAACGTCATTGGCCCGACTGTCACTCAGCTGAGCTGGGCAGAACCAGCAGAGCCGAACGGTGTGATCACAGAGTACGAGGTCGTCTACACACCCATCAACGAGGACAGCAGTAAGTGGACAGATGTATATAGTATTCATGGGAGGAGCTACAAACAATCAAGCTTTTGGATATTTGTTTGTTGGCACCTGTGTATCAGATTCTGACTTTCTTTAATCTAGAACCCATGGGACCCGATAAGAAGGTGAAGATCGATAACCCGAAGAAACGCATGCTACTTATTGAGAACCTCCAGCCGTCGCAGACGTACCGCTACAAAGTGCGTGCGAGCAACAAGGTGGGGTGGGGACCGTACAGAGATGCCACCATCAATCTGGCAACCCAACCTCACAGACCCATGTCCAGTAAGTCAGTTTGAAAAAATTTGTGAATTGCCATAAATACATTGATATAATCTGGGTTCTGATTGTTCCCTTTGGTCAAATTCTTTTTTTGAACAGTTCCCATTATTCCTGACATTCCCATTGTGGATGCAGAGGCGGGTGATGAGTACGACAGCTTCCTCATGTACAGTAATGAAGTTCTTCGTTCTCCTACCGCCAGCACTAGACCCAGCGTGTCGGAGTACTCTGAAGGTCAGCAAATCCCCGATAGGAGACTGCATGCATTTGTGCTCTTGCTGGTTTTCAGTCACTGTTAGCATTTCTTTGGTTATTATTTATATAAAATATTTAGACATTTGAATTTCTTAGTTTTTACAGGAATAATGCTTTAAAACTCTGAAATATTTTAAACACTCTCTTAACCTTTGGCTTGCCTTTCCTGTCACCATGTGGATGGCAGGATGATGAGCTGACATCATCATGACTCCAAAGTACTTGAAAGTACTAGGATTTTCCAAATTTTCTCATTTTATGTAATGTAAATATCTTGCAAACGTTTGTTGCTTGTGTTCTATTCCAAGAGTATCTGGATCGATTTTTTTTGGCTCTCCAGCTAATTAAGTGACCTTTTCCATGGACTTCCTCTCCTTCTATCTCTGTTGCTTTGCTTGAATGTCTTCACTAGTCGTAGCTTGCCTACCCACCTGTCCTCCGTGCTCTGCTTGCTTCCCCCCACATGAACACTGAAGGCAAGCGGTGGAAGCACGTTAAGCTAGTGGGATCAGACCTGGATCTCCGTACAGTGTCCTGGAAACTGCCCGCTGATGTCATCCCCGCCCGAAGCACAAGCACAAGCACTTTGGGGAGCGATGATCTTCTGGCCTCTACTCATTCCCAGACCCCTCATCGAAGCAGCTTTTTCCAGAACCCTCTACATGAAGGCAGTTTTCAGAACTCTGTGCAAGTTGGCCATTTCCAGAACCTTCCACAAGGTGAAGATCTCAACATGTCCCCTGCTAGACCGCATGCCAGCATACCCCTACCCCTGCCACCACTCTGCTGCCATGCTATTACAGTCTTTGTGAAATCCCTTCTGGATTGCTAGCTTGTCTCAGAATGCTGCTGTCGTGCTTTGGGTTGGTGTCGAGCGGAACACTGTAGGTTGAACTACTTTCTGCGACCGTAGCGGGTGAGCAAATCAGAATGCAGATGGTGACTGTAATGGCTTATACCCGAGAGTATCACTAGTCATACAAACCCTGCTGCTGCTACAGCTGCCACTGGAGAAACGAGGTTCTTCTAATCTACAGAAATATGGAAAGTGTCTGTTTCACATGACAGACAGAACAAATGAAATGTTTCTCTCATCTGTTGAGGTCGAGTCCTACCCAGTGCTAGCTGGATGACTGGCCTTCTTTCTTGACACTAATGCTAGTTTTTTCCACCTCCTTGTATTTATAGACCAGATTATAAACGGAAAGTGGGATCAAGGGTTCATGTTCCCAAGTGAAAGTGGTTCCCTGTCGCGTAACATCAGCACTTCTTCAACAAGCTACGGCCTCTCACCTCGCCCTGGTGGTGGCAACCAATCCATAGAAACCACGATGACTTACATCACCAGCAAAGGTTTGCTAAATTTTACTGTTGATTATAAAACTTTACATACAAAGTCGTCTTTCTGATTTTTATTCATACAAAGTTTTAGATGAGTTAAGGGTTCCGTAGGGTCATGTTCCACGAGTAGGATGATGGACTTTGAGTTCATAGTGGAACCCCATACACATAGAACATGACTTTGATGTGTCCGCCCATCCTCGGCTTTCCGCTGCTTAATAAATACCCAGATTTGTGACGGTGTTTCCCACCCATGATTAGTGCAAGAACACACCAAGTTCCTTTAGATGACTTAAAGAACAGAGCTGAGTGCACACATTCACACTATATGTAGTGTAGAGATGTAATTTTTTTTCGACTTTACTTATTAAACTTACAGTTTAAATGTTTTTTATTTTTGGTCGGCAGAGGTGCATGCTGGGAGTATGGCCGTTTGAGAACTGACGGTTCTGATTGGTTCCTTGTGTGATGATGTAATCAATTCTTTGTGCTCATTATATCCCCCACCCAACAAACACACACACACCGCTTGAGAGCTGCAGAACTCAGCCACTGAAACGGGTGGAAAAACCTCCAGTGTTTTCCTGCTTTAGCTGCAGTGCACTCTGGGACCTGGAGCACAGGGAATATACATCAAACTAGCAAATAGTGGAAATCACAGCTCACGCTAAATAACAGAGCAATATATTGATGTAGGCATTGCTGTATATAGAGCTAACCCATAGAGTTCATTTTGGGTGGTCGCCTTGTGCCCACACATCAATGAGTTGGTGCTGAATGGCTGTTACGTACCACTTTGTTGCATGATGATGGCTGTCGATGGTGACGATGGAAGGCACCAAAACCCATCTATGTATAACATAATAAATACAAACAGCTTGCAAAGACCATATGGGGAGCCCAGCCTTTAGGCCGGGTGTTAACCAATATATTATAATATCATATACAATATTCATTCATTCATTCATTCATTCATTCTGCGAACTGATTAATCCTACTATGGTCACAGGGAAGGTGGATCCTATCTCAGTCGACTCTGACGAGGACAGGGTACACCCTGAACAGCTCAACAGTCTATTGCAGGGCAACACACACACACATAGCCATTCACACTCACACTCACACCTGGGGCGATTTGGAACAGCCAAATAGCCTAATGTGCATGTTTGTGGACCGTCGGAGGAAACCAGAGTACCTGGAGGAAACCTACACATGCATGGGAAGAACATGCACACTCCACACAGAAATGTCCAAACCGAGCTTGGAACTCGAACCCAGAACCTTTTTGCTGTGAGGTGGACGTGCTAACCACCACTACACCACCATGTCGCCCCTCCACTGCAAACAAGTGGTTGATTTTATTTTTTACCCTCCAGGAGGATCTGCACCACGCAAGCATGACATCCACACAGAAGATGTGATCTTGAGAAAGCGGTCTGAAAACAGGACTTATTACGATGAAGTAAGAGACTCCATCGTGATGAGTGACTTGACTGGAGGATTCTCTGATATTCTAAGTAAGTCGATTGTTTGAAGGTTGTATCCATGCTTCAGCTCAAAGACATTGTTCCATGTTTTTAAAGTAAGGGCTGCAAAGTATTACAGCTTTTGGCAGGAACTTTTGGTTGCCTATCGCTCCAGCTCTCCCTGACTCCTCCTGTAACGTTAGCTCTGCTCTGCCATGTCTCTCCTCCATGCACTGCCATGCCTGTCTGTCACTGTCCTCCCCCATCCTGCCGTGCACTTCCCTGCCATGGCCTGTGGTGGCGCACTTTCAGGCGGTTCTAGCTTCAGCCAGACTACAACTACCAGCTACGGCCTGCACTCCCACCTTCACAATCGCTCAGACGACATCAGTGAAGCTCTGCAGAACCTGGACAGGGTTCTCCAGGGTGAGTGGATATGGAAGCAACCAATCCAAACTATGGAGTCCAAACCTAGCAGCAGAACCTCCTCTTTGGATTGGTTTATAAATGCAGTCTCTGTAGGAGCCTTAAGAACCCAGTGGTACCCAGAAAGATTAGCCCTGAAGTTCTTGTTATAAGATTAGTAAAACATTCATGATATAATGTCTGAACTAGTCTGCGATTATATAACCTGGCTTGCCTCCCTGAATCATTCCAAGCTTCTATCATGCTGTTGCAATGCTTAGCCCTGACATGAAATGTTCACAAAGTGTTACATGATACCTCTAGATACTCGGCTGCCTCATGGGGTCCCTGAAACTCCAAGCAGGCTGGTGTTCTCCGCTCTGGGACCCACGGCACTGAAGGTCAGCTGGCAGGAGCCTCACTGTGAAAAGCCGATATTAGGATACTGTGTCCTCTACCAGCTTCTCAATGGAGGTGAGTAACAGTGCAGAGACACTCCGGTCTCTCGTTCGTCTCACTGTACTGCAGTTTGTGTCATTTTGTTCCTAATAACCCCTGAAGGTGAAACGAAGCGTATGGACATCACTAACCCTGGTCAGAATTCTGTGGTGGTTCAGGACCTCCTGCCCAACCAGTCCTACCTGTTCAAGGTGAAAGCTGAGAGTCAGGAGGGCTGGGGTCCTGAGAGAGAGGGAGTCATTACCATCGAGTCTTCTGTTGACCCCAAGAGCCCCCTCAGCCCAGTTCCAGGTAAAAACGCTCACTGATGATTTTGTCTTATTAATGAAAAGTTCATCCGAGGTTCTGAGTCTACATGGTGGTGATTTCAGGGTCTTCATTCACTCTGAGCACGCCCAGTGCTCCGGGTCCACTGGTGTTCACCGCGTTAAGTCCAGAGACGCTTCAACTCAGCTGGGATAAACCACGCAAACCCAACGGCGAGATCCTGGGCTACGTGGTCACCTGTGAACAGCTGCACGGTGGAGGTTGGGATTCAACATAACAAAACATTCCCTATAAAACATGAATTAATTCTGTACCCAAATAATCAAATAAACAGGTGACATCATCCTTTCACCTTTTAACGAATTATAATAACTATACTTCAGTAGTTTTGGCAGGAACCTGATATCTGTGTTGAAACTGAAGGCAGAAAGAAGAAAAAGAAAGAATAAAGAAATGACGGATTATAGTAGGGAAGATTTTCAGTTCGGAGGATTCTGATGTTTTATGATTGATCTGGTCGTGAGATGGTGTTGAAGAGGATGATATTATTTGTGCAGGAGATCAGCGCTCCTTTCAGCTCAGCGGGAACTCGGCTACGTCTCTGACTGTCTCGGATCTGAGTGAAAACCTACCGTATAAATTTAAAGTGCAGGCTCAGACCACACAGGGCTTCGGGCCAGAGAGAGAGGGAATCATCACCATCGAATCTCAGGATGGTAGGATACACACACACACACACACACACACACACACACACACACACTATATATATATATATATATATATATATGATTTCAAAATGTTTAGAAACTAAACAGTATTTAATATGTATTGGAATTACATAACATACATATTATGCAATATATAACAGTTTACCTCTCTCTCTCTCTGTGTGTGTGTGTGTGTGTGTGTGTGTGTGTGTGTGTGTGTGTGCAGGGTCTATGGGTCAGTACAGCAGTCAGTCTCTAATGAAGAGAGAAGTGTTTAATTTGCCATCACAGAGCACATCACAGACAACACACACCATGTTCACTGAGCCCTTCATCACACCAGGTGACCCCCCCCCACTCCCCACTCTTTACACTTCATTCATATCATGATTATTTATCTGTGATTGGAGAAGCATCTTTAATGTTATAATAAATGTTTACTGCTCTGACACACACATTACCTCATCACCTTAACAACCTCGTGTTTTTAAAATCTGTTGCTAATGTGTGTGTGTGTGTGTGTGTGTGTGTGTGTGTGTGTGTGTGTGTGTTCAGATGGTATAATGATGTCTAGCAGACAAGTTACTCAGCAGACAGAGATCAGCGGCAGCATCACGCGTCAGGTGGAGATGGTACAGAGAGGCGTGACGTCCACTGTCACCAAGAAACAATACTACGAAGCCTGAACATGGAGATGATGTTCACCTGGTGCGTTCAGTGACTATACAGAGAGTCATGAAATTTCAGTTTCAGGATTGATCTGTTCCAGAAGCCCTGAACTACAAGTTATAGAATAAAGCATGAAGTGTGAAGTCATTATCGAACTAAATATCATTTAGAATAAGAAATAAAGCATAAAATCTTCAATAAATTACTTTTACTGCTCAGATCCAACACCTGACACTCAAAATAACAGTTAAGTTGGAAATGATATCTTGAAATAACAATTTAACCACTGCATGGCACTTCAACTTACAAACAAACAAATAAATTAATTCAATAACTTGTGCTTCAGGGATTCTGTTACCTGTAATAACAACTTCAGTGATGGAACTTTCCTGAAACAGTTATAAAATAAAATACAATAGTATGAGCGGAACTTTTTACAACAATGACAACAACAACAACAACAATAAAAATAACTGTTACAGTGATGTTCGGTGTGTTTGTGCATCTCATCATTGCCTTCCTTATTTACATTATTTTAGTTTATTTTTAATCTAGGTTTTATGCTGAATATGATAATTTATGTATTAAACAGCTTTAACTTTTTAAACTTTGTCAACAAAAACTTTTACAGGGCTATTTACTGTACGACCCAATCAGCGAACACAATTTAATCACGTGACTATTTTGGTTAGGAGAGAAGAGAAACGTGCTAATTGACACGCCCTCGCTACTTAACCTTAACATGCTAGCAAATTTACTGATGAGTCATGAGATCTGCATTAATTTATTTCTCATTAAATTAAAATAAAAACGACGTTCGTGATACGAATCAATAATCTTTGTATTTTCATAATTCGGATGTAAACTTCCTCCAACTGGAAAACTGAAGCTAGTTAGCTGTTAGCTCTATGTGGTGCCTTGAACTTATAGAATCCCCTCTTCATGTCTGTTAAATTGACACTAAATTGATTTTGTTTAATATCAGTATAATAGATGATGATGATGATGATGATGATGTATGAGCCTCATCCGGATTTTCTCAGAGTTTTTTTAAACATAAAATACAGAAATCGTCTTTTAATTTTACTTTTTGTTTGCATGTTTGTTGAATCCATTTTCTCAGATAAACAGTTCAAGTCACATTAAATCTGATAATCTGATTAATCTTCACTTTATTTCTGCATGATGAAAACGTTACTGAAAACGCAAATCAACACATTTAAGGACATTTCTAAACAGGAAATGACATATTTGAACAAACACTTCTTCCTGTCAGTATGTTTATTTTAAAGTGTTATACTGTACTACTTTCAAAATTATTTTTATAAAAATATAAAATGACATGAAAACCGTTTGATTCTGTTTTATTCCTATAGCATTGGATTTAATTTTAGTAAAGAATAAAACTGCTTAATAAAGTGTTGTCTGTTTATTTCTTAAAGTTAATATATTATTTGTATATTAATAAGTTTCATTAATGATATATCTGTATTTATAGTAGATTAAATCAATGAGGTACATCTTGTTAAAGTGTGAAAACGTTTGTACCCCTAAGCTTTTTTCACTGCTCCGTTCTCGCTCCTTCTTTCTCAGTCCTGATTCCTTTATTTTTTCATCCCAAACCTGTAACCTTTCACACAGACCTGATGTTTGGTGAAAGGTATAATTCCTCCTGAGAAACAGAGACTCGAGGTTTGAGTGAATGTTAATATAACAGTCTTTATTTTTACACTGGAGATGTTACAAATGAACTTTATTACATCACAGAGATGAAATTAAAATACACATCACATGATAATGAAATGTTAACATTAACAGGTGTTTATTGAGAATCTTTAAACCTTCTTTAAAAATAAAAAAAAAAAAAAAAGTAAGAAGGTGCATCTTCCTGCAGGTGGTTAAAGTCCATTTCATTATAATCCCTGTTGTGTTTATTAATCACGCCCTGTTCCCTAAAACTCAGAACACTCTTCATGCACACGCGTGAGAGTGTGTGTGTGTTTGGGGAACCTTAAAGGTTCTAAGTGCACATTTCCCTAAGAGACAGGGTTCCTAGTTGAAACTCTTGTGACAGTCTCAGTACCCTTTTCTATATACTGAACACCTGAAGGTTCCTTTTGAACAAACCCAACACAAACATCTTATCCACACCCTAACTACCATAAAGGCCACGCCCTGACTAACACCCACAGTGCATTATTTGTACTCTTCATCAAAATTATATGAACATTAGGGTGGTCCTTATTGGTGGTAAAAAATTTAAGTTTGAGTAAAACTGACAGGCGGCCATTAAATTGGTTACATTCAACATAGAACACTTGTTTTCACTTGTCAATATTTTTAATTTTGAATGATATTTAAGTTGTGCTCAACGCCGATGAAATTATGCTTTACTGCTATCCAAGCATTAACTGCCATAATGTCACAGATTAATTACCGTAATGTTACAGATTAAAAAAGAAAAATGAAGTTACTTTCAGGAAGTATTCTGCACTTCTCTACACATGGTACACAGTCTACACTACTTGAGTTTTGTCACTGCTGAGTGCGCAATCACGTACATATTTAATTTACAGAACTCGTTTAGTTTAGTTCACCTCTGTAGGATCAGAACTTCTACATTATTCAGCTGCACTCTTACCAATGAGGGAATGGCATAGTAGTGACTGAAATATATGTAGTTTGGGAACTTATCCCGTTTGCAGGGAGTCTTTCACACCAATGCCAGGCATTTATAGGAGAGAAACTTTAGAGCCTTGGACCATACCTTAAATATTATTTGATTGGAAAAATCCCTTTAGGTATTCCATTTTTCAGCGTTTAAAACCTTTTTTGGGTGCCTGCTTTACAATTCAAAAGTTAAAAAATAAGGACCACCCTAATAGACACATTATCAACCCCACGCTTAATAGAACACCAAACTCCCAACCTATGACCCTTATCCCCTCATACATTATAGTGCACATTAACTCAAAACTACAAAATATTACATTAAATTCTGCACTGTGTATTGAGAGTGAAATTCTACACACACTTCTCTAACACAGCTGCTTTAAACGGGTCAGTGCCTGTGATCCCCAGTACCTATATTCCCCAGGAACCCTAACTCTAACCCTAATATTCCATACTTTGCTGAGTATGTTTGATACTTTTACAGTATGGATACAATCGTTGTAGCTCATTTCTATAAAGTACACAATACAATGGAAGATCCAATAATTTAATAAGGACCAGGGAACATAGGTACAGGGGAACATGGGGCTGATCCCCCTTAAATTCATCAGAACTGCACCTGTATTGAGGATAGAATGGGTGTGTTTGAACTGAGGTCCCTTACTGCTCATTCCATAGTGAACAAGAACAGAAATAACATAAAACAAACGTCTGTGTTAAAAGAAAAATAATAATGATATTAATAATCCCGCTGTACTTCACTTTTAATGAGTGTTAATATGCTGTCATGAACAGAGGAATTAAAGGTGCAGTACTGAACACTGTAGACTCCTCCTACCTAATTTGTAGAAGACTGACCTTAAAGGTACAATAAACATTCAGACTACATCATTTTATTCTTTAAATATCAGAAATTAAATATTCAGAACAACCGCAAACTCTGGGCCACGCCCCTAAAAGCCACACCTTCCAAATTTAAAGGTAGATTTAAAGAGGACGTAAACAGATATACTGCTAAAGCTAGTTGCCAAAGAATTAGTGGTTACATGGAGCACTACAGTTACAACAGCTTTCAACTGATGAACAAAACAACAACAACAAAAAGGTGAAGTAGAAAAAGGTACAACTGAAACCAGGTCGTGTAAACACTACCGCCACACGTTATTGGAATGCAGTAAAATGTACGGACCGACCCTGGTGCAGAGGAGGAAGGAGGAAGGAGGAAGGCGGGGGTGAGTGTAGTGAGAACAGAGTTTAAACAGACTGAAGGGGTGAGAGTGAGGTAGTGTTACAGTCTTACACATGTTCTCTTCCTGAATTGTGTTTTAATGTGTGTGTACTACACTACACAGTGAACACACAACCACTACACCCTACATAGCGAGCATAAAGAGTGGATAAGATCAGAACCTGTGAAAGGGTCATAATTAAGAGGAATCACTCATTACGATACCTGTCATATACACAGCTATTCTTCATATTATTATTATCGCTCCGTTTTTGACCACTCAGTAACCAGCAGTGCTTTTGCTCTCTAGCTCCACCCACACGGACTACAAATCTTTGTAGTAGTAAATAATTTTCAGAGTAAGTGTAATTATGACGCTGCAGACAGTCGAGGTGTAAAAATGAAGAAGCAGGAAGACGGGATGGGATTCCAGAACACAGCTTTAATAAAAGTTATGAGAGATAATATTCAGTGTGATCCATGTAACAATTTAAATCAGGACTGCTAATACTGACCCC
>JAQMYF010000015.1:424106-437061 GCA_030014195.1 Neosilurus mollespiculum
TCTCTCTCTCTCTCTCTCTCTCTCTTACACACACACACACACACACACACACACACACACACACACACTTTATCATGCACTCTATCAAACACACACACACTCACACACACACACACACACACACACACACACACACACACACACACGCAACCACGCACTTAATCATGCACTCTAT
Organism: Neosilurus mollespiculum; assembly: GCA_030014195.1. Classification (NCBI taxonomy): domain Eukaryota; kingdom Metazoa; phylum Chordata; class Actinopteri; order Siluriformes; family Plotosidae; genus Neosilurus; species Neosilurus mollespiculum. Next base: position 424,282 of record JAQMYF010000015.1, read on the forward strand.
CACACACTATCACAGACGCAGAAACACACACACTCTATTACACACTTTATCACACACTTTATCACACACTCAGGTGTTTGGGACACAGTTCTGCCTCTTCATGTATTTTATTCACATTCTGTCAACGTGAATATTCATAGTGAGTTCCTGCATGAAGACGGGGAACCTCTCCAGACACCAGGATGCAGCCAGTCTTTTTTTTTTGGATTTGCGTCATGGATTTTTAGAGAAGCCAAACCAAGCCAAGTCACTCTGCCTACACTCTCAACTTCTCCAAAAAACTCATAAAAATATTTTAGCACACACGGAACAGAAACAAATTAGACACACACACACACACACAGCTCTGATACAACATTAATCCTCAGGCATTACACAGTGTTTCTGTTCACACTGAATTTATTTCAGACTGAGATGAAAGAATCAAATACAAAATACATCATGAGATTTAATATCTCAGATAATCTTACCATATTTCAAACCACACATCCCACACATTTTCACAAACCACACATTTTCACAAACCACACATTTTCACTGTTCACTACAAAGGGCACTTCACATTCCACAGTGCATTATGGTTATTCTGACTTTAGGATCTAATGTAAATTACTATAATAATGTAAACTTTCTGCTGTTCACCCTGATGACACATGACTGCATCCCCAGGGCTGCTACCAACCACACTGTGACGTTTGTGTATGGCAAAACAGTGCGTCTCAACAAAGGACAACAATGACCTTACATACAGAGAGGAGGTAGAGCAACTGGTATGCTGGTGCAGAGTCAACAACCTCATCCTGAATGTGGATAAAACCAACACCCATGTGTGGAGATCATTGTCGACTTCAGAAACAATCAGGGACTTCAATGGGACTTCTCTCCCCGCCATTCAGGACATTGCATCTAAGTGCTTCTTGTATCGAGCCACAACAGAAAGTTCATTCAGTGTTAATCAATAATTACTAAACCAGAGCTTATTATCACACTCACACACACACACACACACACACACAAACACACACACACACACACACACACACAAAGACCATCAGGCACCATTACACATCACCAATGACACAATAATTAATTACTGTAGGGCAACACACAATCACTCACACTCCTAGGGCCAATTAGTCTAATGTGCATGTCTTTGGATCATGGGAGGAAACCAGGATAACCCCACGCAAACACAGGGAGAATATGTAAACGCCATGCAAAAACGCCCTTGCAGAGCCCAGGACTCAAACTCAGGACCTTTTGGTTGTGAGTCAGATGTGCTAATCATTACACTACCATGCCACCTAAAGTCAAGTCAGTATTTATTCTTCAACATTTAGATCATTCACTGATGCTAATTCCTATCATAATTATAACTTTAATTATTAACAAAAGTTACTGATATGAATGACCTCTTTTCAGTGAGCAATCATGTTTAAAAAATTTAGTTTTTTGACATACAAAAACAGACCCTCCGGGCCGCATTCGGTGCGTTGGTTGTCCCTGACCAGCCCACGTAAGTTATACGCGTAACCTACGCCCGTATTCATACGTAGTAGTCTACCTATGTGTATGTGCGTAAGCTACACAAGTATACATACGTTAATGCGTAGGATACGCAGGTATACATACGTACATGCGTGCGTATATAAATCCATGTGTGCGCACACCTTTACCTTTGTTTGCAAGTTTACGAGTGTTAAAAATGTCCACTCATGCTATAAAAGAAAGATTGATGCAGAATTCAGAGTTTTTAACAAAATGTGGACTTCTAGGTATTTATTTACTGAAGTCTGAAGAAAAGCCGTGTGTTTAGTTTCCGGAGAGCAGATTGCTGTGTTTAAGGACTTTTTTGAATTGCCATTACGAGACTAAACACGCAAATACAAAAACATCACTGATGCCAAACGGGCACGGATATCTGAAGCTTTGCTAGCTAAGCTGCAAAAGCAACAAGGCTTTTTTTACCGAGCTTCATACATCCAGAGATGCAGTGACCAAAGCCAGCTTTTGATATCATACAAAATTGCTTGAACAATGGTTTGGTGGACTCTGCAGTGCTAATATGCCCCAAGAAAAAAGAAGGATTCGAGAATGTGCCCCTCTCCAGACGAAGAGTGATGAGAAGGATTGAGGACATTGTGGGAAATCTATAGCTTCAGGTGCAAAATAAAGTGGACAGCATTGACTTATTTTTCTTGGCTTTGGATGAGAGCTGTGATGTCCATGACACAGCCCAGTTACTAGTCTTTGTTCGTGTGAAAACAAAGGACTTTAAGATCATTGAGGAGCTGGTGGTAATGTGGTCAATGAAAAGGACGACAACGGGGAGTGATTTGTTGGATGTCCAAATCTAACGGAGAAAAATGTTGGACTTTTACAATGGATGCAAGATAAAGTGACTTTATCTAAATCAACCCGGGAATGAAATTGGTATTCTTACATTGTATCATACATTAGAATGTGTTGTATAAGTTAGTGCTAAAACTTAGCCATGTTACTGATGTTGTGATTGAAATAGTTAACTTCATCAGGGCACAAGCATTAAATCAGTTTGTTGCACACATGGAGGAGCATGAGATTGAACATGGTGATATAGGCTACCACACAACTGTGAGATGGCTCAGCCTGGGCAAAGTGCTGAATAGATTTTGGGACTTGAAAGAACAAATTCAAGGGTTCTGTGAAAGGAAAAGGCAAAGACATACTAGAGCTCTCAGATGGGGATTGGATGGCAGATCTTGCATTTGCTGCTGATGTGATAGCACTGATGAATGAACTAAATACCAAACTGCAACGTAGGGGCCTTTTTGTTCACGAAATGTACAGTCTGGTAAAGGCTTTCATGAGAAAGTTGCAGTTTCTTTCAAGGCAGCTGGAAAGCAACAATCTCACTCATATGCAAACCCTGAGAGAAGTCACACCATCAGCTGATCACCTCTGCAGGTACTCATCCATGTTGGAGGCACTGCATGGTGAGTTTTCAAGGCGATTTGAGTGTGAACAGTTGAGGGTGAAATGCACATGGTTTCCTCTCCCTTTACCTGCAATGTGGATAATGTACCCAGTGGTGTTCAGCTGGAACTCATTTACCTGCAGTCTGATATGATATGATATATATATATGATATGATATTGCAGAGCACTTTAAGTCAGTATCGCTGCTGGATTTTTACTCTTCTCTCAAGGAGGAGAACTTTCCACACATAAGGAGGCACGCTCAGAAGATGTCGGTTCTCTTTGGATCTACCTACATATGTGAGCAAATATTCTCAGTGATGAAAGTTAACAAATCCTGGTACAGATCCTCTCTCACTGATAATCATCAGTCAGCTGTACTTCGCATTTCCACCTCAGAAATTCAGCCTGACTTTGATGCACTTGTTCAGGTCCAACAGAGACTAGATTTCTCTCATTGAACAAGAAAACAAAGAACTGAAAAACAGCAAATGAGTTGTTGGACTACAAGCAAAATGGTAATAACAATTTGTATTAAGATGATTTAATGCTGTTCATTCAAAAATAGTACATTTCTTAAAACCATACACATTTTGTGTACAATTGTTTTGGGGAATTTTGAGTGAATAAATGATGTTTTTCCTGACATACTTTTCATTGTTTAAACATTACTCATAGCTATCACACCTTGTCAAAAGGATACAATTTACTGCTTTTATAAAGAGAGTAACTTCTAAATTAGAGAATATCTAAATTAATATTAAGCATAATTTAGTTTAGCCTATTGGTCCGGCCCTCCACAACATTTTCTATTTCTCATGTGGTCCCTTGGTAAAATTAATTGCCCACCCCTGTTCTGCATGCTGAAGTTGCTGAGCTTGAAACTATTACTACTGCGTCATCAGGACAAAATGGGAACTGCAACAAGCGCTAACAGAGAGCCAGTGGGGCAGAAGTCTCTCTGCCCCATTCACAGGACACAGGTGTGTGTGTGTGTGTGTGTGTGTGTGTGTGTGTGTGTTACACAGAACAGTTAATGAAAGATTAACAGTTATGACAGAGTTGCCAGGTTTGGCTATTTTAAAAATGTTTTTTAGTAAACTCTGCGAATAAACTGCCAAATGAATGTGAGAATAAAGTACAGAATAATTTCTATTGTAAGGATTAGGAGAGGGAACGAGGGGTTACGGAGTGGATCATCTGTACATCAGCATGTTTGTGTACTGGGTTTCCTCATAATTATATCAGTGTTGAGTTTATTACTCACTTGTTCTACAGGAATGTTCACATATTATTCAATAAATTCAGCAAAATAAACATGATCAGTACAGACTTCCTCTGCTTCTAATGGGGAAGTTCACTGCTTGTTGGATTTAAAAAGTAATTTATGTTTCATTTGACTGATAAATAAAGAAATGTTAAACGTTTACAGAAAAATTTTAAACTCCATTAAAGACGCTGAGACTTTTCAGTAGCACGTTTCAGTGATTTCAAATAAAAAAAAATCTCCTCTTCCTTTCCTCCTGTCTTCTTTTCTCTCTTCCTCTCAGCCTGATTTTTGGGAGTGTGTTTAGTGCTCGCTATTTTTTCATCTCCCATCCTGTAACCATGGCGACGGAGAACAACAGACCGAATGACATAAGTGTTCTTTCCTGGACCCGTTCTCTGTGTCTCCATCCATCCATCTCTCCATTTCTCCCTGTCTCTCTCTCACTTTCTCTCTGAACAGTTATTGTACTTTATGCTCTGGATTTCTCATTCATCCTGTCAGAGCTTTTCCAAATCATGTCTCATTCTCTCCAGGGTTCAGGGCCGAGGTTCCTCATGGAGCCACATGGGTCATTTATTTTAGGGGTGACCACCCTCTTTATGCTTTCTTTTTCTCTCTGTTTTCCATCTCACTCCTTATGGATTCCATCATCAGGCTATAAAGAGAATCTCTCTCTCTCTCTCTCTCTCTCTCTCTCTCTCTCTCTCTAAATAACCTCTTTTCATTAAAGTATCAAGTATTGAAGGTTTATAACCAATTTGGTTAACCAATTTGGCCATCATTTTGGATGAATAGAGAGAGAGAGAGAGAAAGAGAGAGAGAGAGAGAGAGAGAGAGAGAGAGAAAGCAAATTAAATGAAATTGGCAGCAATTGCGCATTATTTGCGCAGTGTTGAGACGGTAGAACATCTTTTCTCGCGCCCCGGTAAACGGAAGTAGTTTAAATTCGGCGACATGTGAAGACTTTCTGAAAGAAAAGAACAATCTGAAGAAAGGAGTCATGTCCAAACTCAAAAGAAGAAAAACTGCGGTGGAGGAAATAAAATCTGAGCAACAGTTTAGGATTAACGATCAAAACGAGACTCTGCGCATTCCGGACGCAGCGCTTCACAGACCGGCTGAAGGGTAGGACTGTGCGGTAAAAAAGAAATAAAAAGAAAAATACACTTTAAAATCACTGAGCAGAAGAACACAGGCAGCTTGTGTAATGAGTAATATCTATTTTTAAAATATTTTTTTGTGTTTGTGATTAATTAGTGAGAGTATGAATTACTTAATGAATATTAATGAGTATTAGTGAGTGTGATTGTAGAATAGAATAGAATTCTTTTTTGTTATTGTATGAAAACAATCGAGTTAGGTTTCAGCTGCCATTGTACAGAATAAGGAATAATAGGAATAACAATAATGTAAGAATTCTGCATTCATTATTAATTATGAATATTGAAACTGTAATAGAAGTAAATCAATGATGAAGCACATTGTTCTAATTTAGAGGTGGATATTTAGTGTGTGTGTGTGTGTGTGTGTGTGTGTGTGTGTGTGTGTGTTTATAGCTCTGCTGCAGGTGGAGGATCTTCATGCTGGACCTTTGATCTCTCTGACGTGGAGAAGCTCTGGATGAAAACTCTGCAGTCATGTCCACAGTTTAAATCTCAGGACACAACGCTTTCTGTTCCTCCTCTTCCTCATCTCTCTCATCTCTCTATGGTATGAATCAATAACACAATCAACTCATCACCTGCTGACAGAGTACAGTATGTTTACCTGGAACAAGTCAGTGTGAAAATATCTGAATGGTTCTTGTCATCAAGAGGGGTGGAGTTAGTCACATGATCAGTTGCTCTAACTTCAGGTGTTATTCCCCTGGTATTTATTATGTGATCGTAACTTTTTATCCCATGGCACTTTTAAAACCATTTTTGAACAATCTCTGAACGTTCATCCTAAAATATCATATGAGATATCTATGCTCGTGGGAAGAACAGTAATTGTCCCACAAGGTGTTGGACATCCAAAAGACTCAAATTGTAATAATCTATCAGTGCAATCATCAAGAATCCACCAAGTTCCCTCAAGATTAACCTGATTTGTTCCCACGACCCCACACGCTCATCACGTATTCTCATATCACGGAGATTGCAGACATCGTGCCCCAGTGTAAACCCAGGGTTATCAGGTAATGTAGGGAGGAACCACATCTTCTTCACTGGTGTTTCACAAGGATCAGTGCTCGGTCCTCATCTGTTCTCCATTTATACTCGATCTCTGGGATCAGATCCCCACATGGGTAAACCACTGCAGTGGAGATGCTGTTCAACTTATCCTCTCCTGCTCTCGTGTGATGTTTCTGCTCAGATATCTGCGGATCTGTCAGACGTCTCCTCGTGGATGGAGATCACCAGCTGAAACTTCAGCAAAACGAAACTGCTGTTAATTCCAGCAGCTGCATTTACACGTCAGGATCACATGATCAACCTTAACAAGTCTCTGATCTCAACCCACAAACAATCTCCTGATTCAAATAAATACACAAAAACCACTCATGGAAGTTTTACACCTGAATCACCTGATGAGTGACAGGTGAGGTGGATTTGATTAGTGTGTGAGTCAAGCTGAACACAATATCAGGGATTTTATTTTAATGTCATTTATTAATTTATTTTTCCGACCGTGGCACTGCGTGTCATCACCAGCAGCACTGACTCTCTCCCCAAGGAAACACACTTGCTTCACACTCTGTCAGAATAGATGCCAATTAGTGTGACGAACAGCGCACTGTGTGAGGAAGACGGGCGGATTTTGGTGGTGGTATCCATGGAAACGGGGTGATGGACGGCACTGAGTGGGTTTAGTGCTGGTTTGGCGAGTTCGCAGAAAGATGGACAGCTAATGAGATGTAGCAAAGAATGTATTATTCAGTGGAACGAACACACACACACATTGGAGTACAGAATGTGTGTGAAAATAACTTTCAGATTTCAGTGAGAGATTTTTCAGCAATTTATATCAGTGTGTTTATAAGGAAATTATACTCAGAATTACTAGGAATTTTACACACACACACACACACACACACACACACACACACAATGTAATAAAATCGAGCTATAACAGTGTGTTTATGGTTTTGTTTTGTATTTTTGCAGAATGAGGAGAAGCGGTGTGAGCGGCGCTGGTGCAGTCTGGATGAAGATGTTACTCCTTTTCCTAATCCTGCAGATCTGTATTCCCTTCCTTACTCCACTCCTTTCCCATCGTCTCCCATTTCCATTCCTGACCTACAGGATGTCGGTGTGTGTGATCTGGATGTGCAAAGAAGCATTGCAGGAAAATCTGGATCTGAACTGGAATCCTCCAGAACGGGGGATTTGTTCGAAACAGTAGGTGAAACACCGGAAAATTGCACAAAAAAATCTCGATCTGGATTAGGAATAGAATCTGGATCAAAACCTGAAACTGATATTGAAGTGGGAATGTCAGGAAGAGGATCAGGATCAGACGGATTAAGACTGGAGTGCTGCCCAATGTGTCTGATGGTGTTTCCTGTGAGGTGTGATGCATTTTTCACAATAATTCAATGATATACAATGATTTATGATGGCACACAAGCCAATAAAATGCTAACTGTGCTAAGGATGTAAACTGATAGGGGCACATTAGCATGGTCTTGTCACTCACAAATTCACTGCTGAAATGCTATTCTGGATCATAATTATTTAATTAGCATAGTCTCATTTACTCATTATCTCACGCTGACAATCAGTGAAAGATAATAGTTGGACAGATTACTTTAATTCAGCTACGAAACACTTCCTTAGACTGAGTGAAAATAATATGCTTCTTAGCAATGCTAACAACGTGTGTGTGTGTGTGTGTGTGTGTGTCAGTTTCTCTCAGATGGAGTGCGATGGACATCTTGCCCAGTGTTTATCACAGATGAATGTAGATGTGACATGGTGATCATCATCATCATCATCATAACTCTTTGTTCTCATGATCATGTGACCTCATATACACTGTTCTAAATAAATATGCTACAGCGCTAAGACTAATGATAATGCAACAGTGAGTAGCTGTAATTTACGTGCATTAGCTGACTGTAAATAATAACGAGATAATATCTCCATAAATTAGACTATTATATAGCTAGCTGGCTAACATTACTTAGCTAGCATCATGGTTAGCTTAATAACTAATCAGCTAATTATCTAAGTTATAGCTTAATTTGCTGCGCTTCAACCGAATATTGAAATATTCCTTAAAAATAATAAAATCAATTTGTAGGTGTTATGTTTATTTCTCCATCAGTCTGTCTTTCTCCACTGATGTTTACTGCAGAAGCTCAAACTGTAAAGAAAAAACAGTAAATTACTGTAAATGCTACAGTTGTTGGTCTACCACAAATACACTAATAAATGAGTACACTTTAAATACCGTAAACATGCTAACACACAAAGCTATTAAACAGATATTTTTATTATTTGTGATTTGGATGTGTTTGTTTGTTTGTTGTTTTCACCCACATGACTCCAAATCCCACCAATCAGCACCTCTGAGAGTCTTTTACAGTGAACATTTACTGATTTACAATCATTTTATTTCATTTCTTCAGTTTTTATATTCATAAGACCAAAAACACGGTCATTCCTCTGCTCTTTAACACTCTGTTACATTTTTAAATTAGGATAATTTATAAAACAAACATTGGGTATAAAAGTTTCCCACTGTGCTGAAGAAGACGTCAGATTGTGGGGTTGAGAGAAAAAAGAAAATCAAAGAATTTGTGAGAGTTTTTAGTGTTTTTGAGATTTTTGGTGTTTAAGTTTCTGTAGTTTTGTGCTGAAGTTAAAATGATGATATTCTCATATCAGAATTTATTAAATTATATTTTAACATGTTTTTTTGGCTGATTATTAAACAGGTTTTATTTAACTTTTTCATTTCTGGAGCCAAAACGATTTTTATTACAGTTTTATAGAATAAATACAGATATTTACAGAACCTCATTCAGCAGATGAGAGCAAAACAATAAATAAATAAATTGAGTGAATGATTAGCGTAGCATTGATGTCCAAAAACATTCCACATTTGGTCCTTAATGAAAATGTGCTGTTTTATGAAACTCAGTTTTTGTGTGTAAAATGCGATAAGAATAAAACTGTCGGAATGTAAAAATATTCAGAAACGTGTATCAAAATTTTGTAATAATCTGGTATAACTTGTTATAGAGTCACATAGCCATGATATATCCATAATAACGTTTTGTTGGATCTAAACAAGCATTTAAATGGCGTTGTTTGGCCATATTAATTAGAGAGAGAGAGACTCTTTAATTAGTGATGGAACTGAAAATGATTTTGTGACACAGTGACCTAAAAGATCAAAGTTATTGCGTGGTATGAAAGACAAATGTATTTTCCCTCAAGACAAGCCAACCATTATCCTGGAAGTGGAGCACTATTTGGAGTCATTACTTCAGAGGAAATAGTAATTTCACCAAGAGGACAGCGCTAAACTATGGGATTTAGTCTGTGTTTGTTTGTGTTTGTGTTTGTTTGTGTGTGTGTGTGTGTGTGTGTGTGTATAGGTGTGAGGATTTTCATCTTAATGCATTACTCATTCACTCATTTGCTGAACCGCTTATTCCTACTAGGGTAACTTGCGGGGAGGCTGGAGCCTACCTCAGTCGACAGTGGGTGAAGGCGGGATACACCCTGAACAGCCCGCCAAACCATCACAGGGACAACACTCACACAACCATTCACACTCACACCTAGGGGGCAATTTGGAACAGCCAGTTAGCCTAACGTGCATGTTTTTGGACTGTTGGAGGAAACAGGAGTGCCATGCAAGCCACACGAGCATAGGGAGAACAGGCAAAGATGTGCTGCCCATCTTACTGCATTATTACTTTATTATTATTATTATTATTATTATTATTATTATTATGATAATCAGCCAGATGCATCTGGGACCTATATGGAGCACCATCAACTGGCAAAAAGTGGAAGGTGATTCCGGTTGTTCTAGACGGGATCTTGAATAAACCAGGTTCTCTTGCTCAGATTCACAATGTGGGACAAGGAATTCTGGGTGGGACAGATTTTTGTTACTTGTTAGCTACATTAGCATTAGCGTCATCCTCACCAAGCGAACACATCTCAGCTGACGGACTGTGAAGAAAGTGAAGAATGAAAACTATAAATTTGTATACCTTTCAGAATCTTTCTTCGCTGATGTTTTATGCTAGCTGTGACTAGCACATTTGAGCATCATGTGCAAAAATAAAGATTTATCCTGATTAATGGGCACGAGATGGAACGAAGCAGGAGTGAAGAGATATTTTAAATTAATCTGAATTTTAACCATAAGGGTGTCGAATATTTTGACGAATGACAGATTATTGGACATCTCTCATAAACTAAACACAGGGCTGTGTCCCAAACCACACACTGAGGTGTAGTGCACTAGGAAGGCCAGGATAATGCACTAAATAGAGTTTAGAGAGGACCGATGTAGAGATTTTTAGGCACTTTCAGTTTTTTATGGTTTGTCTGCTGATCTGTTGAAAGAAATCATGGTTCTTACTTAAAAAGGCATCTAAATTAAATTAAGTAAATCAGCCGTAATTACAATTTAAGTTTTCTTTTTTCAATTAAACAATATGTTTACTTTAACATTCGTGTTCGGACTGAGCATGTGCCGATATTACAGCTCTATATTGTGATGATTTTATCAGGGATCTACAGAACCCTGTTTCAGATAAATTACTATGTTATGATAAAATGATAGATGATTTTTACACATTCTCTCGTCTGGTGAAGTGAATTATAGTATTCAGGATGGCCTGTGAGAGACACCACGTCTTTACACTGCCTCATTGGCACATGCCTACATCTGTATTCGGATTAAAAACAACAAATACAAGAAGAACAAGAAGAAGTACATGTTAAATCAAGTTCTCAAATAGAACCGTGAGCTGTAGCAGGGAATTCCGGGTAACGATAAGTCCAGACACACACACAAAAAAACACACAGAGAGGATGATGGGAAGGAGGAAGACAATTTGGATCGTTTTTCAGGGATATCAGTTTTGCAAAATGTAAAACTTCTCCAGTTCTGTGTTCCATTTGTTGCGTTTTTGCCTCCAGAATAACTGAAGATGAGTCTGAGAGAGCATGAGACGAGAAAATGATTCTGAGACAGCATGAGACGAGAAGATGAGTCTGACACAAGGTGAGACAAGAGGACGAGGCTGAGAGATGAGAAGTTGTAGAAAATGCTGTGTTTGTTATTGGGAGTTTTTTCTCTCTCGCTTGCTGAAGTCAGAGTCAGAAATAAAAAACCCATGGGACGCAGTCAGAGCCACAAGCGAGCAGACAGAACTGTTCCGTCATGTTCTTCCCTCATACTGTTTCCTCAGTGGAGAGCAACAGAGGGTTGATGTACTCAAATCCCTCAAACTCTGACTGGTCTATTCTCTTTATCACATCCCTGAGGAAAGAAGAAACAGCGCAGTGAGGAGAATTTCACTCTTTAACATGTCACTGATGCTAAAAATCCTGAAAACCACAGAAAGCCGTGTGCAATAATAAAACACATTTAAAAACATTTATCAAAGTTCTGTACAGTGTAAACACTTATATTCAAAATAAAAATAAATTAAATTTAAAATTAAAAATAAAACTTCTGACGAAAACTAAAATACAAACTGTACCTAAACAACATTCCTCATAATCACGGGGTGTGTTAAAGAATGTTACAGAGTGTGTTAAAGAGTGCTACAGAGTGTGTTATAGTGTTAAAGAGCGGCTTATAGAGTGTTACAGAGTGTGTTATAGTGTTACAGAGTGTGTTATAGTGTTACAGAGTGGGTTATACAGTGTTATAGAACAGGTTATAGAGTGTTACAGAGTGTGTTATAGAGTGTTACAGAGTGTGTTATAGTGTTACAGAGTGTGTTATAGTGTTACAGAGTGTGTTATAGTGTTACAGAGTGTGTTATATTGTTACAGAGTGGGTTATAGTGTTACAGAGTGTGTTATAGTGTTACAGAGTGGGTTATAGAGTGTTACAGAGTGTGTTATAGTGTTACAGAGTAGGTTATAGAGTGTTACAGAACGGGTTATACAGTGTTACAGAGTGTGTTAGAGTGTTACAGATCGGGTTATAGAGTTTTAGATAGCGGGTTATACATTGTTACAGAGTGTGTTAGAGTGTTACAGAGCAGGTTATAGAGTGTTAGAGAGTGTGTTATAGAGTGTTACAGTGCAGGTTATACAGTGTTACAGAGTGTGTTATAGAGTGTTACAGAGCAGGTTATAGAGTGTTAGAGAGTGTGTTATAGAGTGTTACAGAGCGGGTTATAGAGTGTTAGAGAGTGTGTTAGAGTGTTACAGAGCGGGTTATAGAGTGTTACAGAGTGTGTTAGAGTGTTACAGAGCGGGTTATAGAGTGTTACAGAGTGTGTTAGAGTGTTACAGAGCAGGTTATAGAGTGTTAGAGAGTGTGTTATAGAGTGTTACAGAGCAGGTTATAGAGTGTTAGAGA
>JAQMYF010000015.1:594388-608207 GCA_030014195.1 Neosilurus mollespiculum
ACTCACCCAGGAACGAGACTGAGAAGGTGTGGAACTCATATTTCTCCACCTTCATGAACAGTTTTCCCATAGGCAACTCAAGACCTGATGGATGTGATGCTGGTGGGTGGCAAGATCAGGGGAGAAATTAAGAATGTCATCCAAGAATACGAAGACGAAGTCATTTGGGTACTCACGTAGGACCTCATTAATGAAGCCCTGGAAGATGGCTGGGGCGTTGGTCAGTCCGAAGGGCATGACGAGGTACTCATAGTGATCCATGGGAGTGTTAAATCCTGTCTACTGTTCGTACCCCTCGCGGATCCTGACCAGATGGTATGCATTCTGGTCCAATTTGGTGATGTGTCAGACCCATTGGAGCAGCTCGAAGGCAAAGGAAATGAGTGGAAGCGGGTACCGGTTCTTTATGGTGATGTCATTCAGTGCGCTACAGTCTATACATGGCTGGAGCGAGCCGTCCTTTTTCCCACAAAAAAGAAACCTGCTCCAGCCGGCGATGAGGATGGGCGAATGATGCCATGGCCTTCCTCTCAGGACCAGAGATGGCGTACAGTCTAGCTTTGGGAATGGAAGCTCCCAGAAAGAGGTCTATCGCACAATCCCAAGGCCGATGGGGGGGGCATGGCTTTGGTTTTGCTGAAGACTTCGCTCAGGTCGTGGTAGCATGGTGGGACTCCCAATAGGTCAGGATAGTTGCTGAGTGCAGGTACCGGACTCAGGGCGGACTTCTTTTCCAGGGATCTGTGAACAGAAGGGGACAAGACAAGACAGGACACACTACAGGCAGGATCCCAGCTCTTAATCTTCCCAGTCTCCCAGATTATGTAAAGGTTGTGAGCTTTCAACCATGGAAACCCTAATATTAACGGATGGTGTATGCAGCTAAATAAGTGAAAGGAAATGGTTTTGGTGTGAGATTCGCCAATAGTCATGGCGAGTGGTTCGGTCCTGTGGGTGACTCCACTTAAAAGCTTGTTATCCAGAGATCAGGCGGAGATGAGCTAAAAGAGGGGTTCAGTCTTAATTTTCAATCTTTTGGCCAAAAAACGATCCATTAAACTTTCATCAGCCCCTGAGTCAATGAATGCCTGCATGGGAATTGATTTACCATTAATTAACAGTGTGACTGTAGTCAGTGGTGGGCGGAGAGAGTGTGTGGATCCATCGTGGCTCACCAGCGCCCTCTGCCAGTGTGCAGAACTCCATGGCGTAATCTATCACCCTTCTGGATTTCTGCCGTAACCCAAGCAAGGCCCTGGAAGCTTCGCGAGCTGGGGAAGGGTGATCAAACAGACAGGTAAGTGCTTGTACAAACTGTTGGTTACTTTGACATTCCGCCGCTCCTCGAGCCCATTCCGCCGTAGCCCACGCCATGGCTCTTCCCGACAGATGGGAGATCATGAAGGCCACCTGGGCCTGTTCTGATGAGAAGGCAGCCGGGTCATTCTTGAAATGTAAAATGCATTAAACTAGAAATGCACGGCACTCCCCGGGCAATCCGGAATATTTCTCAGGTGGGGCTAAGCAAACAGGTTGGGGCATGCAGGTTACTGGTGGTGTGGTCATGGCTGGTGGTGGGGGCATCGGCAGGGTTGGCGGGAGTGAAGCCAGTTGTTCCATGCAAGTGCAAATTTGCTGTAGCTGGGTGTTGAGCCAATTCACCTGTGTCGCCACCTCCTGCTGGAAACAGTCCTGGCATTGCATGAGTTGCTGTACCCCTGTGGCTACAGCATTGAGCTGGGTCTCATGATGTTGGATCTTTTGGTCCTGTGGACTCAGTGCATGACTGACCACGTCTCTGTCCGCTGGGTCCATGTCGGTGGCCAGATCATACTGTTACACAGGCACCAATGACAGGCAGACCCAAATGCTGGACAGACTCGAGAGGAGTGAGGTAACAGGCTTTTTAATGAAAGAATCTTACAGACAGACTTAATTAATGTAGCATGTGCGTTCTGGAAAGGCAAGGTGTAGGAAACCTTCAAGAAGCTTAGCTAGCTCTTCTCGGAAGGCGCATGACGATCTGGCAATGGGACAGGGGTAGACACGGACAATAAATACACAAGAGATAATGGGCAACAAGTGGAAACAATCAGGGCGAGGCAGACAATCACTACAGCGGGGACCACACACAAAGGGAGGAAGTCAAGGGACCTGAAACGAGAGAAAAGTTAGGGATATCCAGAAAAGACAAGCCAGAACAGAAAACAGAACACAAGACAGACAAAACCCTAACACATATGACGAGACATCACAGGTATTCACCCTCATTACACAAAATGCCTCTGTAATACCAGGCCTTGTTATATTGCATTTTTGTATATTACTGGTGGTTTTATACTGGTGGTTATCATGGTTTTACAATGTGATAGTGGTGGAAATAAGATGTGGATTAAGTCCGTTAAGTCCCCACTGATGATACATATATATCAGCCGTTCAACTATAGACCAATATCAAACCTCCCTTCCAAGATCTCCAAGATCTTAGAAAAAGCTGTAGCGCAGTGGTTATGTTCATATCTTTGTAGGAATAACATTCTTGAAATGTATCAGTCAGGATTTAGGCCTCATCATAGCACATGTTAAGGTGGTAAATGATGTACTGGTGGCCTCTGACCATGGCTGTGTCTCCCTGCTTGTGTTACTAGATCTTAGTGCAGCCTTTGACACTACTGATCATACAATTATGCTTTTGATACCCCGATATTAGATTACTGTAGTGCATTACTGTTGTACTGGATGTTTTAATAGGTGCATAAACCAGCTCCAGTTAGTCCAGAATGCAGCAGCATTACTTACTAGAACCAGAAGCCACGAGCATATCACCCCTATCTTATTTACACTGCACTGGCTCCCAGTTAAAATTCCCATCAAATATAAATTACTCCTTTTAACCTATAAAGCACTTAATGGTCTTGCACCGCATTATCTTAGCAAAAGTCTTGTTGTTTATGATCCAGCTCGCCCACTTAGATCAAAAGGTGCAGGCTGCTTAATGATACCTCGAATACTGAGGACTACTGCAGGGGGCAGAGCTTTCTCTTACAAAGCCCCACAATTATGGAATAAACTTCCAGTTAATGTTCAGGACTCAGACGCAGTCTCTGTTTTTAAGACTAGGCTGAAAACGTACTTGTTTAGTCAAGCATTTTGTTAATATCCTTTTATTAGATCTGGGGGTTCTCAGGCATAGAGAGTTCTGGTAAACTGTGATGTTGGGATGCTTTCGCTCCCTCACTCTACATGCTCTCCCAGGTCCGTTGACAGTGATGTGGCTGATTACCCAATGTCACAGGGTGCCCTCATGTCCACCTTCCTTCAGGTTTGTTGCATGTTGTATTGAAATAAAGTTTTTTTCCCATTTTACCCTTAAATTCTAATTTTTGATCTTTCACTTTTTTGAGTTAACCAGAGTATAATTATTATGTAATTATTATTATTATGAAGTCTACCCAGGAATTAGTGAATCAGGTGAATTAGAACCCTGCAGACCAGTGCAGTGTGCAGATCCTCAACACTGAGAATCAGAATTAAATGTGTTTCATGTTAACCCTGGGTTTACACTGGGGCATGATGTCCACGATCTCCATGATTTGAGAGAATTGATGAGTGGGGGGGTCGTGGGATAGAATTGTGATGATCTTGAGGGCACTTGGTGGATTGGGGCAACATTTTTGACTGTCAAAAATTTTGCCACGATTATCCCACTGTATTACAATTTGATGCCATTTGTGATGGAAGGTTGGAAGCATGAAAGAGCCATCGTCAGGGATCTTGATGAACTTGGCAACACGATTCCTTCAAGTTTCATCTCCTTTATGCAAGTTGTCGCCTTTTTATATCCAAATCGTGCTCCAAGCTTGCTGATAAATCGTAGTGCTCCTTGCTTTTTTTAATCGCACAGATCAAGGACATTGTGCCCCAGTGTAAAACAAGGGTTGGCTGTCAGACTCACAGATGAAGCGATGTGTCCCCGTAGATGTTGATGGAATGAGGCTGGATGTTAAAGTTCCCCTGCAGCAGGAAACGCACAACTTCGTGGTGGCCAAATCGTGCACAGAAATGCAGTGGCACATGATCCTCATTATCCTGAGCATTTACTACGGACACAGAAAAAGAAACTGACCTGAAGGTCATCATCTTGCGTTTCTAAAGGATTTCTAACATTAGAAATGTGGCAACAAAATGTTACAATCAATTAAATCTGCTTGCTGTAATTTATCTCCCCAATGTCAGTGATACACACACATTTAACCTTATTCATCAATACTATTTATATACAGTGAATATAAAAATTTACACACCCTGTTAAAACACCAGGTTTTTGTGGTGTAAAAAATGAGATCAAGATAAATCATTTTAGATATTTTTCCTCCTTTAATGTGACTATGATCTGTATATAATTCAACAGAAAAAACTAACAAACCTTTGGGTGCATAAGTGTGTACACCCTCTTATAATCAGGGTTGTGGTTGTGTTCAGAATGAACCAATCACATTCAGACTCGTGTTAAATAGTAGTCGGTACACATTTACCATCAATTACAGTGATTCTGAAAAACCCTGGATAAAGTCCAGTAGTTCTTGTAGAATTTTCCTAATTAGTGTCACAGGGAGGCTGGCACCTATCTCAGCTGTCTTTGGGTGAGGGGGGTACACCCTAAATAGCTTGCCAGACCATCGCAGGGCCAACACACACAACCATTCACACTCACACCTAGGGGTCATTTGGAAGAACCTATTAGCCTACTAATTAGCCTACTGTACATGTTTTTGGACCGTGGAAGGAATCTGAAGTACCCAGAGGAAACCCAGGAAAGCTCGGGAAGAACATGCAAACTCCACACAGAAACGCCCCGAGCCCAGAAATCGGACCCAGGACCCTCTTGCTGTGAGGCAAACACGCTAACCACTGAGCCACCATGCTGCCAGGGGAAAAGTATGGTACAATATAAAGAACTGGATGTTCCTCCAACATTTCATAAAAAGACTAGAAGAAATCTGGTCCAGGTTGCCGCCACAAGCCCTAGAGCAGCATTAAAGGACAAATTTCTGACACGTAATGGTTTTACCACAGGTGACATTAATTCTCTAATATTTTTATAAAGAAAAAGAAACGACATTCATGAAAACATCCATGCTTACTAAGGTTTACAAAATCCTACACCAAGTCTCCCAAAAGCATGAAGGAGAAATGTTCTGGTCTGATCAAACCAAGGTTAAACTTATTGGCCATCACAGGTATGTTTGGTCTGGGACCAGTATGTAGAGGGACCAGAAACTGCATTGTTTCTGGATGACAGTGTTTCTCGCACATTCTCGCTGTCAGTTTAGCTCATATGACACTCTGGGACATGCTCAGGTGGACGTGTAAATGCCGGAAATGTTTGACAGTAAGAACTAGCCAATAGGCAACTGCCATAGTTATAGAATTCTCTGATTAACCGACTGATTAACCGAGGAGTGTATGAGCATTGTTTTAAGGGAGTAGACATTTACGTCTACACTTTTTTTATTCTGATGATGAGAAGAATGTTTTTTTAATGTTCAGAAATTACCATTGGGCACTTATGCTGGGTAGCCCCTCCAGAGCTTATTCCATACTTACATAACACATGACACTGTGCAAAATAGTCACATTTTGTTGCTTAATTTTTTATACTTTCTCCAAAGACACTAAGAGATATCTTGAAGATTACACATAGTATCCATCTCACTGAAGAATTCTGTTCACAATATCAACTTTAATACCAAAGCAAAAAAATCACACACAGCTATGCTGGCTTCCCTGTCCAAATGTAAAATCTGTCCAACGTGGTTGTAATCTTAGAGGTTTTTTAGCAGAATACAGTCATTCGTCTGTGTCACAACCACGCCTGAGTTGCGCTCCGACTCTCACATCCACAGTACTAATCATCATCACCTGCACCTCATCACCAGTGCTAATTAGCGTCCCCATATAAACCCCCGCTAGACACACTTCGGTGTCTAGCCTCGTTGGAGATACACGTTGAACCTCATCTACTACTTTTAGCCTCTTGGACTCACCTTTACTTCTGCGTTCACTACCCGTTGAAACTACTCTGATCCTTGGTCTGTCTTCTTGTTGTTTACCCACCTTATTCCACCTCGCCCCTTGTCTCTGGGAGTCAATTTCATAACAGAAGGCTAGACCTAAACCAAAAAATGGAGGCCACGCCCCTTATCTCTCTGGAAGCATTCCAAGCCCTCGTTGAGGAAGTACAACGGTCCCTAGCAGCTTTGGAATCTCCCATCCTGACATCAATGCACGCTGTTCCCATGGAGGGTCCCCTCACTAACCCCGTGCCCTACTCCGGATATCCCAACTGATGTGTTGGCTTCCTGTTGCAGTGCGCACTCACCATTGAGATGCATTCCACTTTCTTTCCCACAGAGCACTCTAAGATCGCGTACGTCATCTCCTTGCTATCCAGCAAAGCACTGCAATGGGCAGAAGAGCTGTGGAGGCAGAGTGGACCAGCTGTCTCCACGTACCCCAATTTTACCGCCCACTTCCAAGAGGTTTTCAGCCGGCCGGAGGGAGAGTCCACCAACAGGGAGAAGCTACATCGGCTCCGTCAAGGAAAGAGGGAGATTAGGGAATATGCGCTGGAGTTCCAAACCCTCGCAGGGCTCAGTGGGTGGAACAAAGCGGCGCTGGTTACCCATTTTCGTCAGGGCTTGGAGCCATCGCTCTGGCTGCACCTTGCTCCCTTGGTTTGATTTCAGGACTTCAACCTCTGACCCACAATCACATCAACCAATTCACAATCTCCATAGAGCCTACAAGGACCCAGGGAGTGAAGAACCGCCCGTCTGAGCGCTGTCTGACTGGCGGTCGCGGCCTCAGCCACCCCCGCTCCGGTGGTCTTTCTGTGAACACCATCCAGTGGGCCGCTGAGGAACCAGAGATGCCTCGTCATAGCCCTGCTGGGAAGATCCTCCCTCCACCTGTCCTTCCTTCCCCTTGATCACTCCAGGGAATGGACCCCATCCCTAATCAGCACGCCTCAAGAGTCCCTTGCCACAACGTCAGAAGCCGGCTCCGCCGAAGTGCCATCCGCTGAGAGGCCCAGGCGGTGGAAGTTACTGATGAATGTTCTTTCTGTGCCATCCAGGGCATCCAGGATGCTTGTCGGTGCCGTGGGAGGCTTGAGCACCCCAGTTGACCAGCGCCACGCACTCGAGGTTGTGTGCAGCATCAACCGCCCCTGAGCCCCGGAGCAGCGCCTGAAGGGGGGGGGTACTCTCACGCCCATGCCTGAGTTGCGCTCCAACTCTCACGTCCACGGTACTAATCATCATCACCAGTGCTAATTAGCATCCCCATATAAACCCCCGCTAGACACACTCGTTGGAGATACACGTTGAACCTCATCTACTCCTTCTAGTGTCTTGGACTCATGTGTCAAACCCATGTTCAGTGACACGACAGTGCAACATTTTGAGCAGCATGGGGTTCATTAAATTCATGCTGAGATTTCAGGAGTATATTTCTTCGTTTACTGCGTTCACTACCCGTTGAAACTTCTCCTGAAGTTACCCCAATCCTTGGTCTGTCTTCTTGTTGTTTTGTTGGTTTTTGTTCGCCCCTCGTGGCAGGTTTAATTTCTGACCCTGTTTTGTGTTTTCAGTGTTTTTGTGGCTCATGGAGCCTGTGTTTATTTGGGATCAATAAAACCCACCTTATTCCACCTCACCCCTTTGTCTATGGGAGTCAATTTCATAACAGTGTGTTACAGCACAAATGTACTTACATTTTGTAGCGTTTGGCTGTGATTACTGTCAGAAAAAAGAAATATACTCCTGAAATCTCAGCATGAATTTAATGAATCCCCATGCTGCTCAAAATGTCGCACTGTCGTGTCACTGAACATGGGTTTGACATGTGAGTAAGAATTTCATGATGGGTCAATGCACTTTCTAGTTCCTCTCTTATACTGTTTGGTGCAAAAACAACACTGCATATCACCATCAGATCCCCATACCCATAAGTAAAGCATGATGGAGGCAGCATTGCTTTTGGGGCTGTTTTTCTTCAGCTGAAACTGGGGCTTTAGTCCAAATGGAGGGAATTACGAACAATTCCAAATACCAGCCAATTCTGGTCCAAAAGGAAATCGGTGGTCAACTGGGTGACACCAGATTATGAGTCAATACCCACATATAAATAATATAACATTTACCTTATTACTGGGAGAAAACTTCACAATCATTTTTAATGATTGTTATCACTGAATCACACTTGGTGTAGAAAGTAGTGATTAGTGGATCTTACCATCCACTTTTCCTCCGTCCTCCATCAGCAGCCGGATGATGCTGAGGAAACCTTTAGCAGCGGCGAGGTGAAGTGGACGATCTCCTACCTCCCCACTAACGTTCACATCCGCTCCAAATTTCAGCAACAGCTTACACACCTGTTTCCGTTCAACAAGACAAGCATAGAGCTGTTTTGCTGTAATCACTGTTATAACCAATAAAACAGAATCTTCAGCACCAGAAAAGTACAACTGAGTGATTCCTCATCAAACATTAGTAATCAGTAACCAAAGGTCCAGTGGTGTAGCATTTACCACCAGATTGAAATCAAAATTCAAATGTGTGTGTGTGTGTGTGTGTGTGTGTGTGTGTGTGAGAGAGAGAGAGAGAGAGACAAACAGAAACCTGCTCATGACCATAGTAAGCTGCGATGTGCAATGGTGTGAAGAACACAGCGTCCTGAACATTAACATATGCCCCGTGCTGCAGGAGAATATCTGCTGCCTTCAAAAAACAAGCACACGCGCGCACACACACACACACACACACACACACACACACACACACACACACACACACAAATATAGTTTATTGTATTTGTAATTTATAAATAATATGATTTATATAATCACTAAAGATTGATTTTTATGTATTGTGATTCTTTTGTGATGTAAAATATGTGTTGTTACATTGGCACCAAATTTAATTTTTTAAATGTATTTTTAATCTTTATTTTTGAATTCAAGGAAGTGAAAAGTTGTCATTCTTTTTTTTCCCCCATGGGTGGCACTGTAAAGTATTCACACATGCAGCTTTCTTCTTCATTTCTAATTTTAGATAAGATTTATTTATTTATCATAAATCTTTGTGTACATAAATTACCAGTTAAACACACAGTTTCTTGTGTGTTTGACTTTTCTTTATGCTTAGAAGAACAAGGGTCTTTTTTGTACTGTAAGTGTTTTGTGTATCTTTTTAATAGGCAAATCCTGTGTGACAGTAAAGATGAAGATGATGATGATGATGATGATGCACCAGAACTCACATACTGAAATTACTGAACACCAAAAATTCCAAATTATTTCAGTTATTTTACATTTTAAGAACACATATATTTAAAAGTGTTATTTATAAATATATATATTATTATATATGCATGTAGTATTTAATTTATATTAACTGGGTTTACATTCTTTCACACAAGTTAGATGTTTGCCAAATTACTGATGTCCCAAATTCCTCGTTCCATTGCTCTCTCATAACTACGCTGAGTGCAAAAAGTTTTTCAGAGTTATGGGTACAGTGGATTACAGCATCACTTAAGGAGAAGGAAAAAAACAAGCCTGTTGAGATAACAATTGTTATACATAGTATACATAGCTGCTATAACATACAGTACCAGTCAAAAGTCTGGACACCTCATATTTCTAACTGAAATATGAGGTGTGTACAAACTTTTTACTGCAAGTTCACATAAATAAAAATAAACAAACTGTTCTCTACCCACCACTTGCAGTGCTATACTCAGTACATAAAATAATAAATGCATAACATGAGATTAAGAGCAGCAGAAATGGGATTCTTTGTGGAGCGGTTGGCTCTATATGCAAACTGGAGAGGGTGAATGTTTACATGGAGGTGGCTCCTAATGTGTTGCAGAACAAGCCGCTCAAAACACTTCATAACGATGGGTGTAAGAGCCACACAATGGAAGTCACTCAAGCAGTGCTAGTAGTGGTGGTCGAGCGTATGCGCCGATGCTGCTGTGCAGGCTGGGAAATGCAGTCCTCTCACATGAGGTGCACAAGTTGGTGAGCAGAGGCAAATGGGATTGAAGCGCACTGCCCCTCGAATCGAGCCCCATGCATTCAAGGAGGCAGGCAGAAGTTGCAGTTTAAAGGAGTAGCTTACATTTGATTACTTATGTTACGTTCAGTTATTAAGCTCTTGAAGATTTCAAGATTGGTATGACTCAATTTTTCTTTTATATGGTTCATGTTCACACACATACACACAGACTTTTCAGTTGAATTATCTATACTATATTGATCTTATAAATGTCTCTGTATGTACATAATGTAAATATTGTACATTTCTAATTCCACCCACCTCATGATGACCCACTATGGTGGCGATATGCAGAGCAGTAAGAGCTCCATACCCAACCTGCTGAACATCTGCACCACCGTGCAACAAAGCTGCAACCAACTCAGCACTGTCCTGAGAGAGAGAGAGAGAGAGATATATATGCTTATGTTTATGTACTTGTGTGTGTGTGTGTGTGTGTGTATTTGTGCGTGCGTGTGTGTGTGTGTGTGTGTGCATGTGTGTGTGTTTGTGTGCTTGTGCATGTTTTTGTGTGTGTGCTTGTGTGAGTGTGCATGTGTGTGTGTTTGTGTGCTTGTGCATGTTTTTGTGTGTGTGCTTGTGTGAGTGTACATGTGTGTGTGCTTGTGTTTGTGCGTGTGCTTGTGCATGTTTTTGTATGTGTGTTAGTGTGTGTGTGTGTACTGTGTAAGCAGCAAGATGAAGAGAAGTGAATCCATTGCGACTCAGTCTGGAAGCTCGAAGTCCTTTCAGCATCAGAGTGCGGATATGGCTTTTGTTTCCTATAACAGTAAGAAAAGTAGAAAGAGAATAATAGAAAAAAAATGACAAGAGTAATTAGAGATTAAAACACAATAAAAATAAAGAAGTGATGACAGAGTGATGAGAGAGTGATGAGAGATAAAAGATATGAGAGAGATAAGTGATGAGAGATAAGAGAATGTTGAGTAAAGAGAGCAGAATGAAAGATGAGAATGTGATTAAAAATAAGAGAGAGATGAAAGAGTTATTAAAGGATCATAACAGATGAGAGATGAGAAATTAATAAGAAAATGGTGACATAAGCGAGTGATGAGAGCTGAGAGATGAGAGAGTAATGAAAGCTGAGAGATGGGAGAGTGATGAGAAAGTAATGAAAGAGTGATGAGATATGAGTGAGTGATAAGAGGGTAATGAGAGAAAAAAAAGAGGGTAATGAGAGAGTGATGAGAGATGAGAGAGTGATAAGAGAGTAATGAGAGAGTAATGAGTGATGAGAGAGTGATGTGAGATTAGAGTGTGATCATTTATAATGAGTGTGATAATTGATATGAGAGAGTGAGGAGGGAGTGATGAGAGATAAGAGAGTGAGGAAAGAGTGATGAGAGAGTGATGAGTGATGCGAGAGTGATGAGAGAGTGAGGAGAGAGTGATGAGAGATAAGAGAGTGATAATAGATGAGAGAGTGATAACAGATGAGAGAGTGATGAGAGATCACGGAGTGATGAGAGAGTGATGAGAGATGAGAGAATGATGAGTGATGAGTGATGAGAAATTAGAGTGGTTAGAGATGAGAGAGTGATGAGAGATGAGGGAGTGATAAGAGATGAGAGAGTGATGTGTGATGAAAGAGTGAGGAAAGAGTGATTAGTGATGAGACAGTGAGGAGAGAGTGATGACAGAGTGATGAGAAATGAGAGAGTGATGACAGAGTGGTGAGAGATGACAAAGTGATGAGACAGTTATAAGAGATGAGAGTGATGACAGAGTGATGAGTGATGAGAGAGTGAGGAAAGTAATGAGAGAGTGATGAAAAATAAGAGAGTGATAAGTGATGACAGAGAGATAAGAGAGTGATAAGAGAGTGATGAGATATGAGTGATAATATGAGAGAGTGATGAGAGAGTCATGAGAGTGATGACAGATGAGACAGTGATGAGTGATAAGAGAGTAACAAGCGTGATGAGAGAGTGAGGAGAGTAATGAGAAATTAGTAATGAGAAATTAGTGATGAGAGAGTGATCAGAGTTTTGAGAGATGAGAGAGTGAGGAGAGAGTGATGAATGATAAGAGAGTGTTGACAGATGAGAGAGTGATAACAGATGAGAGAGTGATGAGAGATCACGGAGTGATGAGAAAGTGATGAGAGATGAGAGAATGATGAGTGATGAGTGATGAGAGAGTGATCTGTGAGTGATGAGATGAGGGAGTTATGAGAGTAATGAGAGTGATGAGAGATCAGGGAGTGATGAGAGAGTGATAATAGATGAGAGAGTGATGAGAGAGTGGTGAGAGATGACAAAGTGATGAGACAGTGATGAGAGATGAGAGTGATGACAGAGTGATGAGTGATGAAAGAGTGGGGAGAGTTATGAGAGAGTGATGAAAAATAAGAGAGTGATAAGTGATGACAGAGAGATAAGAGAGTGATAACAGAGTGATGAGATATGAGTGATAATATGACAGAGTGATGAGAAAGTGATGAGAGTCATGAGAGTGATGACAGATGAGACAGTGATGAGTGGTGAGAGCGTGATGAGAGAGTGAGGAGAGTGATGAGAAATTAGTGATGAGAGAGTGATGAGTGATGAGAAAGTGATCAGAGTGATGAGAGATGAAAGAGTGGGGAGAGTGATGAGTGATGAGTGATGAGAGAGTGAGGAGAGAGTGATGAGAGTTAAGAGAGTGATGAGAGAGCGATGTAAAATGAGAGAGCAATGAGACAGTGATGGGAGATGAGGGAGTGAAGTGTTGAGAGATGAGAGAGTGATGGAAGATGACAGAGTGATGAGTGATGAGAAAGTGATGAGAGAGTAATGAGTAATGAGAGAGTGATGAGAGTGATGAGATGAGGGAGTGGTGAGAGAGTGAGGAGAGAGTGATGAGAGATCTTAGAGTGAGGAGAGAGTGATGAGAGATCAGGGAGTGATGAGAGAGTGATGAGTGATGAGAGAGTGAGGAGAGAGTAATGAGAGATGAGAGAGTGATGAGTGATGAGCGAGTGAGGAGACTGATGAGAGATAGGGCAGCGCAGTTTCAGACCCTTGCCTGCCTCCGCCTATACATTACTCAGGTGAATGTGGTACCTGCCTTTCTTTCCTTTCCCAATGTGATTTATTTTTTCAATTATAACCATCTGCTTTTCCCACAAAAAAGCTAAGGTGGCTTATGTGATCACTCAGTAAGAGAATGGGGAAGCACAGTTTGGGAGGTCAGAGACCCTTTCTGTAATAAATTTTCTTTGTATGTAGAGAAAATAAAGAAAGTTTTTGACCGTTCAAAACACAGCAGAGAGAAGGCGCAAGAAATGCTGCATGTTCATCAAGGAGTCCACTAAGTATCTGACTTCTCCATTGAGTTCCACACCCTAGCAGCTTCTAGTGGCTGGAATACAGAGGCTCTGTTTGTGTTTTTTAAATGGACTAGCTGAAAATATCAAGGATGAACTAATCACCCATGATTTCTTTATCAGCTTGGATTCTCTTGTGGACCTGGCCATATGCGTCGACTCGCAATTGCAGCAATGTCGTAAGTGGAGGATTCCCATAGACTTCAGTAAAGCATCACTTGATGGCACCATCACTCAGTGTGTTCGGTCGGCTCATCAGGGGCCAAAGGGTGCGTACGCACAAAAACGTTGCGTACCCCCTTTCCCACGGCAAAGTTCAGATGTATCAAGAGTGAAATGTCCGTGGAAATGTGCAGTGCTTCACGCAAACTTCATGGCTGGCGTA
>JAQMYF010000015.1:628782-640895 GCA_030014195.1 Neosilurus mollespiculum
CTCTCTTTCCATGCTAGTTGGAATACCGTTAATTTAGTTTGACGCCATTTTCGTTCTAATTTACGGGTGTTCTGTTTTACTGTGCGTGTATCATCATTATACCAGGGTGCTAATTTTTCAGTTAACCATTTATGACTCAAGAAGCATGCTAGCTTGTAGCTGTTAAGTCTTTTTTGAATAGATGTTCTGTGATTATTCGGCCCTCGATCACCTTTAAGTTTAGTGATGTGGTTCTCAGTGAAGATTAGTTTGACACCCCTGGTCTAGTCCCTCTATAGGAGATTGGTTCCAGACCCCTTGCTGTGCATTGAGGTGAGCCCAATTAGGTCTAGCTGGTATATCCCAACCTCCTGCACAAGATCAGTCTCGTTCCTGGGGACTGGGCCGTGGCTTCCACCTTAAGCTGCTGACTGATCCACATTGCGCTAGACTGCTAAGGCTCCCTCTGCAGGTGGTGGACTTGCAGGAGGTGGGGGCAGACCCACATGAGTACAGGTTCAATCACCAGACACTTGTCGACCACATCCTCTAGACCTAGCTCCAGGGCAAGTCACCGGTATTTATTTTCTGGGCTTGGTGTAAGGGCTTCTTGTCTTCTGTCAGATTTTCTATCAAAAAGCACTCTTGATGAAGTGTAATAACACTAGCATTTTACTGCTCAAGCCTAGTTGTACTTGTTTTTTAATTTGTATGACCATTCAACATGGTGTTTGAACAGCTCAGTGCTCTGTACAGTGATGTGTCTGCATTGTTTATATCACTTCAGCAACCTTGGGTGTGAGAGAGGTGCTGTGTAAATTAAACTATGTATACTACAAATTATATTAAATATTAATGTTGTGTGTTTTGCCGAAGTGACATTGCTATACTCGGCTGTCAGCTGGTTTATGTCACTTAAGCGTTTCCATGAGGATTGCGAAAAGTAGTTACTGAAAATGGACCTCTGTACAACTATGTAGATATTCCTTTAAAAATCCATACACACACACACACACACACACACACACACACACACACACACATATATACACACACACACACACGTATACAAACCACTCACAAAATTTTTGCATCATGAAAGTAGGGCCTTAAGTAGAAGCAGGCAATGGTGATCTCATATCAAACAATTTATTTAAACAAAAGCCAACAACAGTGGTGGTTTACCACAACAGAAAATGTCAATGTCTCAATAACTTGTCATGTTCCCTTGAGTATCAATTACAGCTTGATAAAGACATCTCATGCTGTCCACAAGTCAACTTATTGTCTGCTGAGGCATGGCATCCCACTCCTCTTGAAGGGTAGCCCTTGGGTCATTGAGGTTCTGGGTTACAGAGTTAAGAGCTCTACCCTGCGACTCAACTAAGCCGATAGGTTTTCTATGTAATTCAGGTCTGAAGAAACTGCAGCCCACTCCATTTGAGGTAACCCAGTCTACAGTATCCGTTGCCTAATGATGCAACCTTGATGAGCTGGAGCATTGTCATCCATGAAGATGAAATTACGCCTGTGTTGTTCATGCAGGGGCACAATGACTGGATTAATGATGTTATTCAGGTGGTATGAGCTTGTCACTGTACCATTCATAAAGTGTAGGGCAGTTCTGTATTGACCAGACACACATACTCAGACTGGAACACCACCACCACCAAAGGTTCATCTGGTGACAATAGTGGCTGATGCATAGTGCTCTCCTTGACGTCTTCAACATCGTTGGCAGTCATCATTTCTGCTCAATGTGAATCGACTTTCATCATAGAACAGCACTGAGGTCCACTGGTCCCTCGTCCAGCGCGAATGCTCCCTGGCAGATGCAAGAAGATGACACCTGTGCCTGGTGATGTGGTCAGGTACCCTTGCAGGTCGTCTAGCACACGGACCACACTGATGTAAACGGTTTCAAATGGTCTGACGTGACATTTGGGTGCCTCTCACCTCTCTTAAATGTGCCTGGAGTTGACTGGCATTCATCATCCGGTTCCACAGGGCACTGTTCACAATGAAGTGGTCATCAGCATGAGATTTGGCCAAAGGACAAGGAGGGTGTCTGTAATGTATGAAGTGTTGTAACCTGAAATGTTTAACTTGCATAATAAGAGAGGGAAATGAGATTTATTGATAATGATTAATTATTGTAACTGAAATGTGGTGGTTTGTTTATATAAGTTCAGTTCTTTAATTTTTCTCACCGCTGTTTTTGCTTCGATGTTTCATTTTTCACTGCTCATGTGGGGTTTGGCTGAAATCCTGCTCTTTTCTCTTTTCACCTCTCACTGTCTGCGTAAAGGCTGAAATAATCTTCCACGGACGCAGTTCACATGGTGCCAATTCAGCCATATTGAATTTAAACTTTAGTGTGTGTGTGTGTGTGTGTGTGTATGTCTTGAGAAACTGAGCAGTAATACACTGATCCAGGAGAGGTATTGTGTGTGTGTGTGTACATTTAGTACATTTAGTACATTTTCGGCGTTTGGCAGACGCTCTTATCCAGAGCGACCTACAGTTGTCATTTTAATACAATCAAGCAATTGAGTGTAAAGAGCCTTGCTGAAGAGCCCAACAGTGGTGGTACCACTGGATTGAACCCCCAACCTTCGGATCAGTAACTCATTGCCTTAACCACTGAGCCACCACTATCCTGTTTGAGTGAGTTTGTGTTCACCTTGTGTGCTTATGCATCTTTGAAATGGATTATATTTGGAGACACTTATACACGTGTTTTGTTCGTGTTGCCTGAAGCCACATCCATGAAAGTTTACTTCAGCCCTACAAATATCTCCTCCATCAACTACCCAACCCGCCACCTTCTATCTGTCTCTCTGATGACCTTTCTCTGTAAAAGTCTGTTTCTCTGTCTGCCTGTCTCTGTCTTTGTCTCTCTTCATCTCTCTCTCTCTCTCTCAGGGCCCGCCCGGCTCACAGTCCTCTCCCCACGCTCAACCTCCTAACAGCATGATGGGACCTCATGGCCAGGTAGCTCCTCCCTGCACACTCTCTTCTCCCTCTTATACTCTCTTGCATACTTGTTTTGTTTGCTTTCTCTTGCTATAACTCTCCCTCTCTCTGTTTTCTGAAGGAAAAAGTCAAAATCAGTTAATCATGTTAAAATCAGTGGTTGATCCTTGGCACACAGAGAATGATGTTGCTTTCAGAAGATGTTCTTTTCTGGTTACAGGGTCCAAAATGTTCATAATTTTTTGTAAAGCAATTGCAGAGATTTCCATTTCAATTTAATAGTAACTCATTTATAATTCATATTCTAACATATTCTGTCTTCAGAAAGCACAGCTAGACCCATGAAGGTGTGTCATTAACAAGTTAACATGGCTGTCTGTGTTATCTTGTGTCAGTAATCCAGTCTGTACTAACAGTGATTTAACATGAAGCTGTTGGAGATTTAAGAATATTTTCTCCTCTTATTTATTTTACACTCCAGTCTGTTAGATCCTCCAGTGCTAAAAAAAAAAAAAATCAAGTTTGTACTCATCAGCTACCATCTGCTCAGAACAGCAGGATGTTTCAGTTCATAAATTCATCCTGCTTTTCTATCTAAACTCAGAATAAAAGGAATATTGAGGCGCTGCCTAAAAGTTGAGCTCTGAACTCATTTGCATTTATTTCCCGTAAAGAAACAGCTGTAATATGATTTACTGTCTCTTCAGTGGAATTCCAAAACTTATTTCTCCTCAAGAAGAAAACCCACTTACTAAACATGAACACTTCCTTGAAGTACAAGTGCATGGCGGCAATGGTGCGTGCGTTGGGTTGCTTATGAGCAGCTGAGGACGAATGAGACAGCAGAATCCAGCTCAAGGATTTGGACTTAGACAACTTTGTCATTCAGCATACAGCAATTGTGCAAAGAAAGAAATTTCATTGCAATTTGCTCAGCACAAGATTGAAATATAGAAACTGTAAATATAGAGGGATAGTAGAAAAATACTATAAAGTGCAGTAGTAAAGTAAGGTGACCTGTGGAATTTATAATAGTTTAAAATACTGTGAGAAAGTGACCTGTGGAATTCTAGTAGTGCAAAATACGAGAATAATTTAAGAAGATTGTTCGTATATGATACAAAGTAAATTTAAAAGTCATGAAGGAGTGCACAAAAGACATGGTGACCAGTATAGAAATATGTGTCTGGTATGAGCAGCAATTTTCATTTACAACATTTGCATAAGTATGTAACTCTGTGGCGCTCCGCTATAAAATGTGAAATAATGCATGTTGTTATCGACCTTGCGGAGATCCACACTCAAACCCAAACTAACCACAGATATTCCATATTAACATGTAGCATTAGCACAAATGGTTCTCATGTAAACACTGCGCTGAGTGTTAAAATCAAACACAGCACAAACATATAGAACTGCACAAAGCGGAGTGTAAAATAAATAATAAATATAAGTTTATAATAAATTTCCAACAGCTTGGAGTTTAATCACTGTTCGTACAGACTGGTATACTGACATCAGATAACACAGACAGTCATGCTAAATTATTACTGACACACATTAACATGGGTCTAGCCATGCTTTTGGGTGAGAGAACACAGTGGTGCTTGAAAGTTTGTGAACCCGAAAGAATTTTATATATTTCTTCATAAATAGGACCTAAAACATAAGATTTTCTCAGAAGTCCTAAAAGTAGGTAAAGAGAATCCAGTTAAATAAATGAAGAACATTTTTTTTACTTGGTCATTTATTTATTAAGGAAAATAATCCAATATTACATGTCTGTGAGTGACAAAAGTATGTGAAGCTTTGATTTCAATATCTGCTCTAACCCCCTTTTGCAGCAGTTGTCCAAGTCAGGACAGTTCAGTCCTGAGACAAATTTTCTAGCACTCTCCTCTTGGTGTATGGGTAGCTCAGATAGTTAGGAGACATGCTGGTGCATGAAAGATTATTTTAACAGGATCGGGTAAGAAAACCACCATGCTTAGTTAATCTGCTTCTAATTTATCAACTGTAAGACAGTTAAAGTAAACACTATAGCCTTGAATCTTCTGCAGAAGTAAGGTAAATGTCAGTAGAAGTAGTGATACAAAGGTCAGAATAAACCGCAAAAGGGCTTATTTTTCCATTGCATTTTGCGATGCATCGCTGGACATTTTGGACCTTGTGGTTATGATTTTAACTTTGTGCATGTGTTGTGTTTATAGCTCAGTTCTTTTAATGTGTGTTGTTGTTGTTGTCTTGTCATAGCCATTTATGTCTCCTCGTTTTGGTGGAGGACCGAGACCCCCAATCAGAATGGGTAACCAGGTGAGCCTCTGAAGCCTCACACAATCATTGGTCTTTTTTGGACATTGGTTCATCCCTTGGCCTCTTTGATGGTTTATGTTATGAGAGGGCTGCAAACCATTTGTCTATACAATCACACCTGGGGTAATAGCGGAGCACCGCACAATCAGAGCATCATTTTTAAGAGAACTTGGTATATGATTGTTCTGATTTTTTTTGTGTGTCGTGAACATTGTGTCCATACGCTTGTCTCTACGTGTACACCTGGGAGCCCTGTGGTGATATTTCGCATGCCGGAATTAATGTCTGAGTGATGGTAACTACTTCTACTCTATCTTACACTCCAAACTGTTACTTGTTTCAAGCCATAATATAACATACACTTTTTAATGACGTAAACAGAATTATGTGCAGTAGGCATCCTGTTTTTTTAGCTGGTAAAATAAACAATTACTCCCGTGGAGTGCATTGCTCATTTAAATAGAAAGTCTTTTAACCCAGTCACATTTAGGAAGCGCGGGATGTTTCTGGCATGTATAATGCGCATACGGAAGTGAACCTATCCAGGGGAATGGCATCTCACTACCTTGTGATGTTGGGGTTCCATTAAATAAATCTTATCTCAATAGAATAACACTGTCAGACAATGTCAAAACCACTGGGAAGTGGGCAATCATAGCATGATGGTTACGTGCCATTACGTCATTGATGGTGTCAACAAAACAAATTAACCTTGAAACTTTAATTTAGGAGAGGATAATTTTTTAAAGCTCCACTTTTAGGCAGTGCCTAAATCTTTATATTTAGAGTATATGATAGAGTTGCCAGTTAGCTTAATGTGCATGTATTTGAACTGTATGTGAAGAACATGCACATTAAGCTAACTGGCAACTGGACCATCTTGCTGCAAGTTGGCCCAGTGTTTACCACTACACAATTGTTATTTTGTTAATCAACCATTTATCAACCGTTTAGTTTTAATCTCTGGATCAGTGTGGGGAACAGTTTCTGTTTTAGAGAAATGATTTATTTCCTTATTAAGTTTCAAACTGAATGAGTGAACTTTGTCTCCTACAGCCTCCAGGTGGCGTCCCTGCAGCTCAGCCTATGCTCCCTAACATGGATCCCCGCCTTCAGGGTGAGTGAGCACACACACACACTGAAGCTTTTTCTGATGTGAAGAATTTAAATTTTCCTTTTTTTTTTGTTTAGGACCGATGCAGAGGATGAATGTTCCCAGAGGAATGGGACCTATGGGTCCTGGACCCCAGGTAACACCACCACAGCCTCCTGAAGCTTGGTATTTTTTTCCAACTCCATTCTTGCACTACTCCCCGAATTGTGTCCTGAAACACACACACACCATACACTAGGCCCTTGTTGATGTACACAGTGCAGGGTATTATGAGTATTGTGTATGCAGAGTTTTCTCCAGGATCAATAAAGTATTTTGATTCTGATTCTGCTCAATATTTTATTTCAATTTGTTGCACATTTTTCCTTCAGAATTTCGGAGGTGGGATGAGACCTCCACACAACTCAATGGGGCCGGGAATGCCAGGAGTAACTATGTAAGGAAACCAGAGTTTGTTCCTCAGTCTCATCCTGATTTAACACTGTTACTGAATTACAGAGATCCTTGTATTCCCTTGTGTTTCAGGGGTCCGGGGAATGGCAGACCACCTTGGCCCAATCCCAACGCTAACAATGTGTGTCCACTTCCTGTTTCACTTTAATACTCAGTTTAGTTTAGTTTAGTTTTTTTTTTTTTAAAGAATATTTAATTCCTGATATTATATGATGTAGGATATCAGCTGTGTGCCCGATGATGATGAATTAAATTACTGAGAGAGTTTAGAGAACCAATACTTCAAGTAAAATGGGGTTTTATGATCATTCCTCTATGTAACTGCTAAATGTCACAACGTGAGATGATAAATACACAGGAGAAAATCCACAGGACAATAAGCCCCAAGTTCAGTTCCAACAGAACAGAGAAGCCTCTTGCAGTCAGGTTCCTCCATACCACAGCATAGATCTAATTAGATAGTAAAATATAAGATAAACTGGCCCTGAACACACAAAGTCTTTAGTGTTCATATTTTAGAAGTTCATAATTGAATTCAAATAGAAGTTATACTTTTGCTGAATTTGACTCCTTTAACTTGAGTTTGGTTCCATTCAACAAAAAAGTCAGAAAATTTTGGAAACCTTCATCCTCATCTCTTGTTAGCAGTGAGAAAATATCCGCCAAGTACTGTATATTTTCCTTTCCAGTACAGAGGAGTGCAGAGTCAGTGTTGTTCATGTAACTTTGTGTGTGTGTTGCTCTCAGATGCCATACTCCTCACCTTCTCCTGGTGCTTATGGTGTAAGTAAAACACTTTTTGCTTTTTTTTTTTCATCACACAGATCACTCAGGGTCAAACCCTGCATGCTAGTCCAGAACTTCACTGTAATTATTTATTCATTTTTTGTTGATTTGTGTTTTTTTCCTCATGGACTTGTAATTATTTCATGTAAAAAAACATTTAACCTGAGTAACACATACTTGTGTTCATTGTATTAAAAATATTTGAAGCATATTTTATTTTAGTTTGATTTGTTCAGGAACAGGATATTTTGGATGTTATATTTTGATTTATGTCAATGTGAAATTTGCTCTGGTCTGTAGGGTCCTCAGGGAGGTGGACCCCCAGGGACTCCAGGAATTGTCCCAAGCCCTGCAGGTGTTTGTCAACTTCAATAATCACTTCTGAACAATAATTAAGTAGAAACAGCAACAGTGTTCTAATATTTCTCCTGCTTTCAGACTCCAACAATTCGAGTGAAAACCTATATACCATGATGAACTCTGGTGGTGGAGGAAGAACCAATGTAAAGACAAACACTCACACTACAGCACCCTAAATCCTATATAATATAGGGGAAAAAAGTTCTTCCAAACACATAAGAATGGAGGTGTGTGTGTGTGTGTGTGTGCGCGCGCACACGCACGCTTAATAATTCCGACATCTTAATGTGTGTCTTGCTTTTGTGTAGTTTCCCATAGGTCCAGGTTCAGAGGGCCCCCTAGGGGCAATGGCTGGAATGGACCCCATGCATATGAACGGAGGTAAAATCATTTTGTTACTGTATACAGTAAATGTTTTCAATATGTGAATAGTTTGCTTGATATGAGTGTTCACTGTTGTAGGTTCTGGAGACTTGGATGGACTCCCCAAGGTGATTTTTTTTTTTCCCTTTACACAAATATTAACTATATAGCACATTTAAATGTGGATCTGTAGCTATTAAATAATTTTTTTGTAAATATAGTAAAATATTAACATTTTCCCAGCTATTGAAATATTTTAATTTAGTCTATACTTAACGGGCACGGTACATTCTGATTGGTTTGCTCTCTTGGGATAATTAACAGTTATCCACCGAATGCAAGGTGGATATCTCTGAATATTCTCTTGAGATGCAGTTTTGAGGAAACTATATAATTGAGTGATATCCACTGAGCCTGAAGTGAATAATAATTTTAGTATATACAACACAGGGATATAAAAAGCAAATAAGTCAATATTTTTTAGTTTATTTTTACATATTTTAACCATGACAGAGTTTTAGTACATACTACACCAAAACATAAGAAAATCAAACTGAAACAATGCTTTTATGGTTTAATTTTCCATTTGTGAAGTGAAAATGATGATGGTCATGTGATTAAAACTTTCTGGACAGAATTCACCCAATAACATGAACAACATGAGCAACAACCTGGGAACCCCAAGAGACGATGACACCGGAGGCGGTTACCTTCACTCCTTCCAGAATGAAAATGTGAGGGTCTCTGGTCTCACCCTCAGCCTGATCACACAGTCTTTAAACTCGAATTCCACTTTAGAACCTTTTAGCATTAGTCTGTTTACAAATCATCTCTATAAGCCATATGATTGTATTACACTAAACGTTAAGTCATGTTTAAGCCAGTGATTTCTCACTTCCTGGACATCAGCCAATAGGAAACAGGAGGGCAGGGCTGAACTCTCACTTGGAAGCTTTAGATATTTTTTATCATGTTTCTCGTTTTATAGTTGCAAATTATAAAACTAGGTAATATAGATTATTTACTGATGTCAACAGTGTGTTTAATCACTCTTTCTGTGTGTGTGTGTGTGTGTGTGTGTGTGTGTTTCCCTCTACAGCAATACTCCCCCTCTATGACCATGAGTGTGTGAGCTTTTGGAATGCTGTTAATTGGCCGTTACAGAGATGGGGGGAAACGTGTACAGGAATTTCTGGCCATGCAACTGCCTCTGCTTCACCTCTGGTCTTCTGCAAGATCATATTTTCTTTTCTTTTCTTTTTTTTTTTTATAAACACCCCTCCTTCACCCTCCCCAACCCCAGCCCTAATCCATATGACATGAGCCAGTGGCGGCTGTCCTTGTTTAAGTAATTTTCTAATGCAAGGCCAACTTTTTTGTTTGTTTTTTTAAAAAAGGAGCATCAATAATGGTCCACTGGATGTGTAGCCGCTAAAACCTCAGAGGAACAGCATCATGTCCACCTTCATCTTCAGCATGGTTTACATGTTCCACACTGACACTGAAATCTTCATATGTGGCCTTCGACCTCTGCCTGCATTTCGTTGCCTTTTCCTATTTTTTTCTGCAGTGTGTAAAGCTCAACATTCTACTAACTCTATTTTTTTTTTTTTTTTAAGTTTTTAATTTTTACCCATCAGTGCTTTTGAGGACTAACTGTGCTGACTGCTCCCGCAGCAGGGGCTTTTTTCCTACACTGATCTCCCTTATTTACATCAGCTGCTGTCTTGAACCTGTCCCACAACTCTGAGTAATAAACAGTCCTCCAGTCTGATCAGAGACAAATGCAAACTACCTACGAGTGAAAGACTCTGAGAAAAGTCCAAGTTTCACCTCTGTCCCGCTGACGCATTTGTCCATTGTAGCATTGATTCCTTGTAATGCAGATTTTATGGTGTACCCATAGCATATTATTTTTCTTTTTTTTATCACTTCTATGTGCCTCAATTGTTTTAATTTGATATTTAGGTCCGTTAGTTCCAGAAAATCTGTTGTAGCTTCACTCCTGCTGAAGGTGCTCCCGTGAAACAGCCCCACTTGTGACTTCTCATATTTTGCAGATTTTTGTGTTATGCTTTGTCAGAGGGGCATCAGAATCACTCATAGTACAGATAGAATCGTAAGTTATTCTATTTATACAAACTTTTTGGTAATGCTTCTGCATTTAGAACGTTGTTTTACACTGCTTTTGTTAGCTTGTACATCATACTTTGGGCAAAATGCTTGTTTATATATTGACAACTAAATTATTTGGCTCCTTTCTGTGTGTCTTGGTCTTGTATTTTCATGCATGTATGGATATTTTTGTGGAAGGCATGTGCTTATAAACAGTTATAAAGTTTGTTGAGCTCTTGTGAGGAGGAGATAAAGCCTCCTAATTCTCTTTACTGGACAAGAGTTCAAGCTGTTCAGGGTGTACCTTTCCTTCACCCAGTGTTGCCTGACATGGACTTCAGCCTCCCATGACCCTCGTGCGATTAAGTGGTTCAGCAAATGAGTGGGAGAGTGGACAAGAGATCCCCAGTACCACCATGTTGCCATTGTAGGGCCCTTGAGCAAGGCCCTATGAAAATAACAAATGTAAGTCACTCTGGATAAGAGCATCTGCCAAATAGCGTAAATGTAAGACACAGACGATGTGTCATTCAGAAGCAGGCAGATTGGAGAGCACCCACGTTGGAATGAAAAAGTAACAGCTCCTAAAATTCATTAAAAATATTTACAATTTAAAACCTTGTTGTACTAAAGACCTTTGGCTTGGTTCATAAGTAGTTTATATTGATTGATTGCCTTTCAGACTGAGTGCTAGCAGTGCGAGTTGAAGAAACCCTTTAACACTCTTTGCTATTAAGCAAAAAAATGTATATTCGATACAAAGTAAAAAGAAAAAAAAATATGAACGTCCTTCATGTGTAGGGATTCTATATATATAGGGATTGTTGCCAGGGTTTGTAGAAAGGGACCCTCACAGGTAAAGTACTGTACGGGTAATATGATAGCAATGTTGTCAGCATAGTCCAGGTCAGTGATGTAAATGGCAGGGTAACTGGAGCTCATTCGGTTTCTAAGTAGGAAACAGCACGACACGGATTTTGATTGGATGGCCTGCTCCATTACCCAATTAACAACAATATTGATGATTGATGGCACTTGAATATCACCTTGACCAGTCCCAGACTTCACCTCAGACCAGTCAGTCAACGCATCCCCTAAACGAACCGCACAATGAGTGCTGGAATAGAACTCCTTGATGATACCAATTTCCACATTATGGAATTCCATAATGTTCAAGGGCTATCCACATGTACTCTTTGTTTACAATCAAAAGCTGCCTTGAAGTCTGTGAAGTTGATATAAAGGAGATTATATTCCAGGGCATGTTTGATTATGACCCTCAGCAAGTAAAGCAGAGCACTATGCAGAAGCATTTTTTTCCTGAATCCTCACTGGTTTTCTCAAAGCAGGGACTCAATTGCATCAGACTGTCTTGAGATAATTATGACCTAAAATAGCCTTGAGGCAGCACAGTGTAGCATAATGCCTGTTTTTTTCGCAGTAAGAGAGGTTGCCCTTAGAGGTCTCCATCAGTAGGGTCTGAAGGTTGGATCTCAGGTGCGGCCATCCCAGCAGTGGGATTTAGGAGTTCCGTCTTTGTCACGAACTGCAGTGTATTTTTACACACACATATATACATATATACATACAGTACAGACCAAAAGTTTGGACACACCTTCTCATTCAATGAGTTTCCTTTCTTTTCATGACTATG
>JAQMYF010000015.1:659841-669876 GCA_030014195.1 Neosilurus mollespiculum
TCGTACTAAGCATTTCACTGCATATTGTACTGTGTATAATTTGTATGTGACAAATAAATTTGAATTTGAATTTGAACTGCCTTTGACCTTGAGTGACCTTGAGAGCGGTCAAACCCCAGCCAACTTGTAAATCCTTCATAGCAGAGAGGATTTTTGTTGCTAATTTGGTCCAGATGAGGACATGGGTACTTGAAGCTGGTACCCATATAGAACCTATTTACTACATTATCCCTGCTGTGTGGCGGAGGTACCTTTAGTACCCCTAGCTGTGTATATTTTTAAAAAGACTCACATGATTTCCTTGTTCTCCCGTCTCTCCTTTCTTTCCTCTCGACCCTTCAATGCCCTTAAATCAGAAGTTTGAATTAAACACAGTTGTTGTACCAAAGATATAATTGTGGTTTGTTTCATAAATAAATAGAAATAAATAATAAAAAACATGTACAGTTACTCCTTCTTCCCCCTGCGCTCCAGGTTTCCCTTGATCCCCAGAATCCCCCTATCAAAGAAAATACCATAGAAATATAAACCAAATTAAACAGAGAGAAAAAAAACCACTGGTAATGTTTAACAGAACTTCATAACGGAATCAGAACGTACCTTCAGCCCCTGGCGTCCATTTCTTCCAGCGAGACCTCGGTTTCCTATTAACCCCTGCATCCATATCAAATCAGAGAGATATTTCTAACAAACATTAATTTATTCACCACAAATAAAACACTTACTGATAATCCTGGAGCACCTTCAGGACCCGGAGGCCCCAGGATCCCGCTCTCGCCCTGAACCAGCAAAGATAAAGAAAATACACTGCAGGAGATCTGTGAGTGTGTGTGTGTGTGTGTGTGTGTGTGTGTGTGAGTGTGTGTGTGTGTGTGTGTGTGTGTGTGTGTATGTGTGTTATAAGACTGAAAACATTCATATTTTCTTCTGTAGAACTGAAGGTCCTCACCATAAGACCATGATCACCTTTATCACCCTTTGTGCCAACGCTTCCGGTTTTCCCACCTGGGCCATATTTACCGGTGGAACCTGGACGTCCTCGGGAACCAGACTGTCCCTGCAAACGTACAGTATGTTACATGGTGCTGTAATGAACATTAAAGAAGGAACACTAGTACGGTTTTCTTTCCCTGATTATTTTCACATTTAAAGGGGCGTGTTTGTGTTTATAGGCAGTGATGTAGATCAGAGGTGTCTGATCTTAACCGTAAAGGGCCGGTGTGGGTGCAGGTTTTTATTCCAACCAAGCAGGAGCCACACCTTCCACCAGTTTAAATCAGCAGCAGGCATCCTTAGACCCATAGGACCATTGGATCAGTGCTCTAGGTTTGCTGGTGTGGTGCCGGAGCATCGCCTCATGTGGGTATGAAGTCCTATGCAGGAGTGGCAGTCCTTCCGGCACTGAATACACGTGTAAGGTGTGGCTGCTCCTTCAGTCTGGTCTGTCGCTGATTTCCTGTAGACGCCCTTCTCATCCCAGTGAAGCAGCCGTTGCTCTTTGAGTCTCTTCAGACTGCTCTGGACTTCTTGCCTCCAGGTCTTCCTTTTTGCAAGGGCTTCCCAAGTATTTTTGAGGATTCCAGTAGATTTTAGGTCACAATTGCATACATCTTTATATCGTGGCTGTGGACGTCTGCGTGGCCTTTTGCCGAATGCGAGTTCTCTGTATAGAAGGTCTTTGGGGGTTCCACCATCTTCCATGCGATGCAGGTGGCTGAGCTAGAGGAGGCGTTTCTGTTTTAAGAGTGTGAACATGGATGGGATCTTTGCTCAGACCAGAACATCCCTGTTGGGCACCTTGTCTTTCCAACAGATGCTGAGTACTTAATAAAGTCAGCACACGTGGAAGGTATTCAGTTTCCTTTCATGATGTACCTTGAGTGTCCATGTCTCACTGGCTGAACTCTAACGTGCAAATGAAATTTTTAGATCAGTGGTTTAAACAGGTGGAAGGTGTGGCTCCTGCTTGGTTGGAATTCAATCCTGCACCGGCACCATCCCTTTAAAAAGTTAATTTCACACCCCTGGTATAGACTCTGACAACCCTGGGAGATGTGTAATACATGCAGGTGATTTTAATAATCTTAAAATGGAACTTTGTCTGGTGCAACACAATTCTGAACACGAGGATTCCGCCTTCCTCACACCGAATCAGTGGTTACCTTTTCTCCAGGGCATCCCTGTTCTCCTGGTTGCCCTTGAAGACCACTCTGTCCCTAAAAGCCAGAAACACATTAATCGATGTGGAATAATGTGCCATCTCTTTTATTCCATACCTGAACAAACATCAACACTACAGATGATCAGTATGTAGAACATTCTGGATTTTCAGTATATACCTCTCGACCAGATGTCCCTTTCATTCCTGTTGATCCTTGATGTCCTCTTTGTCCTCCAACACCTTTAAATCCAGGAACTCCAGGAGCTCCAGGACTTCCGTTTTCACCCTGAAACACAGTGAAAGGTTCAGGGAGACTCATGGTCTCATGGTGCAGTAAAGATAAAGACGACTAAGGTCTCATGGTGAGGATAAACACGACTGAGGACTCATGGTGAGGATAAACACGACTGAGGTCTCATGGTGCAGTGAAGATAAAGACGACTGAGGTCTCATGGTGAGGATAAAGAAGAATGAGTGCAGTGGGGGGTGGGAAAACGACTGCAGATTTTGGCACACATGGTATTACATTTGGCTTCTCCTTATTCCTACCCC
This sequence comes from Neosilurus mollespiculum, assembly GCA_030014195.1. NCBI lineage: Eukaryota > Metazoa > Chordata > Actinopteri > Siluriformes > Plotosidae > Neosilurus > Neosilurus mollespiculum. Next base: position 662,555 of record JAQMYF010000015.1, read on the forward strand.
AGTGGTACCCATTAGATCCCGTTATACTGGTACTCCATGGATAGATTTTAGTTCATTGATTTCCACCCCAGTAAAATTCCATAAATATTTGATTTGATACCCCATCACTGACGTCCCACTGGTGTATTTAAGTGTTCCATTGGTGCCCCATTGGCCTGTTTGAGGTGATACGGACAAATTTTAGTTTACTGAATCTTTTAAAGTATTTTTTTTTATCAGACAGAAATACACTAAAATAGCATGAGTTTAAAACAAAAAAAAGATGATATACCTAACGAATGTCAAGAGTAGTCTTTTTGTGCTAGTGATACAAATCTAACGTCCCATTGGTGTATTTTATTGTATTATTGGTGCCCCACTGGCCATTCTTGTAGGTGAGACTTGGTGCCCAAAACCTAGTGCCGGTTACCCAGTCAATAGCACATTTGGTACCCCATTATTCTTCCACTGTACACCATTACTACCCCACTGATTCTGAGTAGTTCTGAAATATTGAATACTGAAAAGTATTTTTATGTTTTATCAGACAGAAATCAGGAAAAAAATTAAAACAATAAAATAAAATGAAAACTCACCGGTGGTCCTTTAAATCCCAGAATCCCGACAGAGCCGACCATTCCGACTACACCCTGGAACACAGAGTTACAGAAACAAGGACTAAATCAGATATCTCTGAATCTCATTCACAAAAATTCTACAAAAATAAGTTCAATGCAGTAATCAGTCTACCTCCTCACCATCGACACCACACGCCCCCTCCACTCCCTCGACCCCTTTAACTCCCTGTACACACAAAAAACATGAAACATGACTATAATCAACACCAGATAGACAGACCATAAATCTTATGCAAATTGCTGGACTTCCTGATCACATACTGGAATTAATTACTGATCATTAACAGCATCAACATCAACATGAATATGAATACAGAAAGTGTAATATCTTTGGAATGAGTAATTATATTTCCTTTATTTAAAGACATTTCTAATGCTGAAATGGAGAACTGTCCAATGATCCATCTCTAATGAAATATATATTTAAATTGTTAATGATTATACCTATAGCAGAGCAAGCGTTTACTTGCTCTATTTACTGCACTATTTAATTATTTAATTTAAGTGACTGTTGTATGAGGAGTTTATTCACTAAAGTGTGTGCAGGATTATTTTTTATTTTATGTAGGGCCCATTTCACCGTGTACGAGTATCGCTTGACTGTCCCTGAACACAGAACATTGGAACAAAATGTCGGACCTTAAAAAGAAACAAAATGGGCATCCTAAGCGAAGGGAGGCGCTAAGCCTTCAGGGTCAGCTCAGGACATTTTGAGACTTTGGACATGTTGAGAGATGAGGTCATGAGGGACCAATCAGAGTCAAGAGCTAGAGGATGATGGACCAATCAGAGTGGAATGGGCACTATAGAAGCAAATTGCAAAGCTGGTCGAGGGTCCAAGATTTTTCTCTTGGAACAATTTCTTCTGTGTGATTGTATACTTTTCTTTTCCTAAAGGCTAAATAAACAGGTGAAAAATGGATTTGAATCTCTTGCATCATGAACTGGACTCTTTTTGCCACAACAATAGATAGACAGACAGACACATAGATAGATAGATAGACAGACAGACAGATGGACGGACAGATAGACAGACAGACAGATGGACGGACAGATAGAAAGATAGATAGTCAGATAGATAGATAGATAGACAGACGGACGGACAGACAGATAGACAGACAGATATATAGATAGTCAGACAGATAGATAGACAGACAGATAGATATTCCACTTAGTTATGATAACAGACCTTATCCCCTTTTTCTCCTTGAGGTCCAGAAGTTCCGGCTGTTCCATCTTTACCCTGAAGGAGGAAATTGTACGACTGATCGACGACAGTAGGCAGAAGAACTAGACTGGATCATTTCAGGAATTCTTTGAAAATAAATATATATTTTTTAATTCTGTACCGGATATCCGGGCATGCCTATAGGTCCAGTTGGTCCTGGGGGTCCTTGATGCCCTGGTGGCCCCTGGATGCCGATCGTACCCCACACACCCATGTTCCCCTGTACCCCCTGTAATGTAAACACATCGACAAGGTGAAACCACGACATTAATGAAAAATTAATTTTTAAAAAAAATTAATCTAATTTCAGCCATTTTTATTAATCAATTCCATTAACACCATTAATTATATAAATAATATTTATTATACTTATACTATTATTATTAATATCAGCATTCCTTACAGGGGGTCCTCTATAACCCTTTAATCCCAGCAGACCTCGAGCTCCCTAAAAATAATGAAACATTAATAAATATTGATGTTTATTATTACTATTATTGTTATTATTACTTTCTCAAACCCAGATCACGTTAAAAGGAGAACTTACTGGATGTCCAGGTTTTCCTTTAGAACCCTCATGTCCTTGAACACCCTGCAAACACATAGTGTGATGGGAAGAGATGGAACAAATTAAAGAAGAAGAACAACAACAAAAAGAATGACAGAGAGGAAGAAAAGGAAGAAGATAAAGAGGAAGAAGAACAAGAAGGGGAAGAAGAAGAGGAAGATGATAAAGAGGAAGATCATCTCTGATATAATAAAAATGAACTGCAGTGTTTTAATATTTCTGACCTTCTGTCCTGGATTTCCTGGGAGTCCCTTTCGACCCTCGGTGCCTTTGATTCCCTGATAAACACAGAAATGTTCCCATGATGCATTGCAAAATTGGGGTTAGTTACCTATTTCACTAAATGACATTTAAAGGGGCCAGTTAATGTTTTTCCCCAGAATGCAGTAGTTGTTTTTGTTTTGAAAGCACATGACCGCTTCATGTTAGCTCTCCATGCACCAAAACCTGCATGGCTTCAAGGTCATATGTGGAACTTTCGAACCAAAAGCCGAACTATCCCTTCTCTCATGACTGTGTGTGAGGCCGGTCCGCGTCCATGACAACAGAATATCCATCAAAGAACAGAACAGATCACTTAGAATGTAAGATGCATGGTGTTGGACCTCGTGGAATTATCGCTGATTATTTCGGTGATACCTGCTGCAAAGGATTCTGGGAAAGAACATCCAGTCCCTTTGAACACTTCATATATCTTTCTGATTTAGTGTGATGAAACTAGAACGCAGAAGGATTCATTTATTTATTATTAATGATAAACAGTTCATCTTTTTTTACCTTCACTCCAGGACTTCCAGGTTTGCCTGTGGTTCCTCTGCTTCCTGGATCTCCCTGTAAACATAAAACAGAGTTTAAGGCAAAATTTGTTGTAAGATTAACAAAACAAGAGAACAAGAGTGCAAACCTCCACCAAGCCCAGATCTAGATCGTTTCCAAAATCTAATGGAATCTTCCTCATCCAAATCCTCGGGTAGGAATGTCATGAAAATCAGTACACAACTCATCACCTAATCCTGCTACTACAAACTGAGGGTAAGCACCTCCTTAGTGGAGGTAAAAAAAATTAGGAAAGGTTCTATTTATAGTAATAAACCACTTGGAGCTCTGGATCAAACCCTGGACCATGAATCTGCAAGAAAACAAAATTTGACTCACACTTTTCCCAACAGGACCTTGTACACCAGGAGCGCCAGGCTTTCCCCGGAATCCCTTAAACACAAACAGGGTCTATGAAGGGTTCAGGGGGGTTTATATTCCGGAAATGATCCTGACTGAGGAGAGCGTTCTCAGTGATGTTGACTCACCCTGTGTCCTTTAGAACCCGTGTCTCCGTTTGCTCCGAGTGCTCCTGAGAGTCCCTAATGATTCAGTAAATAGTTACATTTTTGCTGTTTTTGCTTTCACTGCTGTGTCATTATACACCAGGGACTCTTCATTATAACACTGGACTTACCGGAGATCCGTGAATTCCCTCCTGCCCTCGGATCCCTGGAAAACCCTGCAGTCCCTACATGGGAAAGAAAGAAATCAGGGTTCAATTACGGCTGATCTCAAACCTGAGGTTGGAGTTCAGGGTTGGAGCGTTTCATTCATTCACTTATCTGCCGAACCATTTCATCCAAATAGGGTCGTGGGAAGGCTGGAGCCCATCTCAGCCAACGGTGGATGAAGGTGGGTTACACCCTGAACAGATTGCCAGTCCATCATATGGCCAACACTCTCACACCTAGGGATAATTTGGATCAGCCAATTAGCCTACTGTACATGTCTTCGGACTGTGGGAGGAAACTGGAGTACCCGGAGGAAACCCACACAAGCACGAGGAGAACATGCAAACTCCACACAGAAATGCCCTCGCTGAGCCCGGGATTCAAATCCAGAACCTTCTTGCACCTTCTTTCATTTTACGCAATCTGAGTGATAACCAATCAGAGCCTAAAGTTACTGTTGATTGACAGATGCTGATGAACACGGAGTTCCCCAAAACCTTTTCTGTAGTGCAACAACAAACACAAGTTTAATGACTCCGCCCACATTAACGTGGAAGAGCCGTTCATTATTACGACTGCACACAAATGGATAGAACAACCAGAAACGCCATGCGTGGGTTCATGATTCTAAAACGGCCGCCATTTCCTCTGAGTTTATGTTTATAAACATTTAACTCTTCCTGGTTCATGATGTACAAGAGCCTTTCTTCTATATTCACCACATGATAATAATAATAAAGATAATGATCTCAGAAAGATTTCTGAACAAACATGCGAGAGGGTTACCTAGGCAACAAGAGCTCACGGAACTTTAGCAGTGAAGCAATTTATGTGTCTTTCAGAGTGAAAAAAGATTCACATGTTACTCGATGCTTCCTGAGCAGATGTTGCATGAGGGTGTTAAGTTTATAGTCAAGGATTTGGGTGAAGACGTTTTGTATGTTTAAGAGTTTGAGTTAAAAGACAGGAGAAACAGTTTACAGTTAGTGCTTAAACTTTTAACATTAGTTATTGGTTTAAGTTAGATGTTCAGGTTAAAGGTTTACCTGTTATGGCAGTGGTCACCAAACATGTTCCTGGAGTTCTTCATTCCTGCAGGTTTTATCTCCAACCAAAACCTTAAACCTCTTTTAGTTGATCAAAGAACTTCATAAGTCTATGATTAGATGATCAGGTGGGTAAGATGAGGGGCGGAGCTAAAGTCTTTAAGGAGGTAGATGTCCAGGAACAAGCTTGGTGACCACAAGCTTAAAGGGTACATCATCTGCACTTCCTACCTTCAGGCCTTTAGCTCCAGGTTCTCCTGGAAATCCCGTTCTGCCCTGCATACCCAAATTACAACCTATTAAACATAACATGCCATGTACTGGGAATATCTTCAGTATTTATTATTCTTAAAACAGTCCTTTATTCTAAAAAGGTAACCAGTCTGATGTACACAGGAACCTTGATACCAGGCTCTCCATCAGGTCCTTGCTCTCCTGATTTTCCCATTTGCCCCTATGGAAGATAACAGTATGTATATAAAAATAGTGACATTATTATCCTGGATAAAGGTAAAAGAATCTGGTCTTACCAAAGATCCTGGCAGTCCAGGGAATCCACCTCGCCCCAGACGACCCTTTCATTTGGACACAAAAACATCAGTCTGTGAAGTTTCTCTCTCTAATCGTGTCCGAGAAACATTCATTCATTCATTCGCTGAACTGCTTAAATCCTACTAGGGAACAGGAGCCTATCTTGGCTGACTCTGGGTGAAGGGGTGTGGGGTAGGGGGTACACCCTGAACAACTCACCAGTCCACTGCAGGACCAACACACACAATAATTCACACTGACACCTAGTGCAAATGGGAACAGCTAAGGACTGAGCGAGGAAACCGGAACACCCAGCGGAAACCCACACAAGCACAGGGAGAGCATACAAACTCCACACAGAAACGCGCTCGCCGAGCCCGGGACTCGAACCCAGAACCTTCTTGCTACGAGGCGGATGTGCTGACCACTAAACCACTGTGCCGCCTCTCCAAGAATCAGCAAAAAGGTGATACATTAAATCATTACATCATCTGGAGCATAAAGGCTTCCAGCAGTGAACAAAACCTGGAGCGAGACAGCTAGCTAGCAAACGAAATTAGCTAACAAAAGAGGACGTAGTGAGTGTCATCTCCTGTGAAATCGGCAATAATAAGGGCAGTCTGAGAGCGCAAACCTTTACCATGCCCTGTAGTTCTTCTTAAAAACTAAAATGTTAAAGAATCCTTTAAAAAAATTCTTGGATGCAGAATCTGATCCGGATCATTTCCAAAATTTAACAGAGTGTTCCTCATCCAAAGCTCCGCCTCCAGTAGAAATTTCATAAAAGTAATAGAACAGTCTTTCTAAGTTCCAAATGTTATGAGATCTTCTATTATTGTTTAGTTGCCAAGTGCTGATGTAGGCGGAGTCACAAACTGAGCACTGTCAATCAAACTGCTCATTAGATTAGGCCACGCCCATTATGGCATGTCCAGGATATTGACTGGTAAGAGATTTATTCCAGTTCTGTCTTATCTTAATAATATTTATTTTGTTTGGTTTTCTGATTGTGTACCTTATCACCTCTTGGTCCTGGACCTCCAGTTACACCATCAGGACCTCGTTCTCCCTGAAAATGAAAACGTTTATATTTTGGCAGTAAAAGTTTTGCTCCGTGTCTTTCTTCAGTCTTCTCTAAATGTTATTCGTTACCTTGGGGCCGTCTTTGCCTTGTGTGCCCTGATCTCCAGCACCTCCTTCCAAACCCTGCAGGAAAAAATTACTAGAACATCATTTTATACTAAACATCAACAAAAAAAAAAACAACAAAAAAGGTTACTTCTGGTCCTGGTGATCCAGCAAATCCAGTCGGCCCCGGTTCTCCCAGAACACCTGAACGACCTGGTCGACCACGGAACCCAGGAAACCCAGGAGGACCAGGAGAGCCCTGACAACACACAGAGTATTTCGGTACGACTTTAACGGAACATTTTCTCCTGCACAGGAGTGAACGGCTCGGCGTCTGAGTGGTTACCACTGTCACCTCACACTGAGAAGGTTCAGGGTTCGAATCTCAGACAAGTGTCTTTCTGTGTGGAGTTTGAATTTTCTCCCCGTGCATGTCTGGGTTCCCTCTGGGTACTCTGGTTTCCTCTCACAATGTAAAGACATTATGTACATTATGAACGTTCTACTCTAAAAACTCCACAGGTGTGAGTGTGAATGGTTGTTTGGGTCTGTGTTAGTCCTGTAATAGACAGGTGACCTATTCAAGGTGTAGCCCCGCCCCCTCTCATCTGAACTCAACTGTGATTGTGAAACTGTGAAATCTCGGGTGTGGGAGGAGTTCGGTGAGGGCCTGGAAAAAGACTATCGGTTGGCCTCGAAAAGGTTCTGGACCAC
>JAQMYF010000015.1:770467-788476 GCA_030014195.1 Neosilurus mollespiculum
CAGAGAGAGAGAGAGAGAGAGAGAGAGAGAGAGAGAGAGAGAGAGAGAGAGATGGATTTGTTCTTATGTAACTGTGTTATTTTGGTGTGAATGCGAGAACTGCACTGGTTCAGAATTCTATTGATTTTTTTTCTCTTTCCTTTTTACCTTTTGATCCTTTTGGTCTTCATGCATCTCTATTTCTCTCTCTCTCTCTCTCTCTCTCTCTGTGTGTGTGTGTGTGTGTGTGTGTGTGTGTGTGTGTCTTTGAGCATGTGCTGAATTGGATTGTGTAATTCATGTTCATCGTTCTGTAATAAGGTTTAAAGAAAGCAGTGATGGAAAAACACATGTGGCTGAGAGAGAAAATGAAAACACACACAGATGCAAATGGCATTGTGTTTCATCTCCACTGTTATTTTTAAACCCATTTTAGTGCACTCACACACACACACACACACACACACACACACACACACACACAAAGAGAGTGAGAGAGAGAGAGAGAGAGAGAGAAGGAACAACCACATGAACATGTTTAGTCTGTATCTCCTCCACATCCATACACTCAATTCTATCTCACAGATAACTTTATAACAAGAGTCCTATAGAAACTATGAGTGTTTGCACATACACACACACTCACACACACACACTCACACACACACGCACACATATATATATATATATATGCAGCATAGTTCTTTGCTGTTTTGTTAAGTTCAGTGTACGTTTAGTTTAGATTTAGTCCTGGTGAATTTTTTTCTCAATCGGCCGCATGTCCCCCTCCCTCAACGACCCTGAAGTTTCACCCTGAGGATGTGCGAGAGGCGCTTTTTGTCTGGGAATAAACAGAGCATACAAGGATTAAAAAGAGAATGAAAATAAAAGTTGTAACATCAGAATTGATAGAAAACAAATTAGTCTATGAGAATGAAATGCTGTCAATGGTAGAGAAGACCATAAATGACTGCTAGACTTTTGAGCTAATACTCAGATCAACTCGAGATGGGTTCTAATGGATTCCTTGACTTAACCATAATTTACTTTAATAATGTAATTTATTTTAATAATGGAACATAACTGATGTTCTTCATATAACAGATGTTTAGTGTTGTTACAGTCACTTGTATGCTCTGTTTATTCACAAAAGGCGCCTCTTGGGGATCCTCAGGGTGAAACTTCAAGGTTGCTGAGGGAAGAAAATGGTGTCAGACTGGGAAAAAAATTCACCAAAAGAGTTTTTCCAGCTATTCCACCGAATTTCAAGGGTTGTAGCTTAGAGTTTCTGACTGGTGTATAATTAATTTATTTATTTTGTGTGTGTGTGTGTGTGTGTGTGTGTGTGTGTGTGTGTGTGTGCGTGCGTGCGTGCGTGCATGCGTGCGTGCGTGTGTGTGTGTGTGTATACTCAGTTTCTAGTTCTCATCATTATCACCATCACCATCATCATCACCATCATCACCATCATCATCACCATCACCACTATCTTCATCACCATCATCATCCTAATCACCCCCACCATCACCATCATCATCACCACCACCACCATCATCACCAACATCATCATTACCACCACCACCATCATCATGATCACCTTCATCATCACCACCTTCATCATCACCACCATCATCATCACCATCACCACAATCATCACCACTACCACTACCATCATCACCATCATCATCACCATCATCCTCCTCACCAGCACCATCTTCATCATCACCACCATCACCATCATTACCATCTTCATCACCATCATCATCCTAATCACCCCCACTATCACCATCATCATTATCACCATCATCATCACCATCTTCATCACCATCATCATCTTAATCACCCCCACCATCACCAACATCATCACCATCATCATCATCACCATCATCATCATCATCATCATCATCACCATCATCATCCTAATCACCCCCACCATCACCATCATCACCACCACCACCACCATTATCACCAACATCATCATCATCACCACCACCATCATCATCACCACCATCACCTTCATCATCACCACCATCATCATCACCACCATCATCATCACCACCATCACCATCACCATCTTCATCACCATCTTCATCCTAATCACCCCCACCATCATCACCATCACCATCATCATCACCACCACCATCATCACCATCATCACCAACATCATCATCACCACCACCATCATCATCATCATCATCATCATCATCACCACCATCATCATCACCACCATCATCATCATCATCACCACCATCATCACCACCATCATCATCATCATTATCACCATCATCATCACCACCATCATCATCATCACCACCATCATCATCACCATCATCATCATCACCACCATCACCATCATCACCACCATCATCATCACCACCATCATCATCATCACCATCATCATCACCACCATCATCATCATCACCATCATCATCACCACCGTCACCACCACCATCATCATATTCACCATCACCACCATCATCATCATATTCATCATCATCACCACCATCATCATGATCACCACCATCATCATCATCACAATCACCATCATCATTACCACCATCATCACCACCAACATCATCATCATCACCATCATCATCATCATCACCACCATCATCATCATCACCATCACCACCACCCTCATCACCACCATCATCATCACCACAGTCATCACGACCACCATCATCATATTCACCATCATCACCACCACCATCACCATCACCATCATCACCATCACCATCATCACCAGCATCATTTGTATCATGCCAGTGTAGAGATTCTTCTCAACTCACACATGTTCATGACTCACACTGAGTTGTTTGTCTTCAAGTCTCTGAGCAACAGATTGTATTTCGTTCAGTGCCAGATTTATTACAGCGCTATTAGCAAAGCCGGCACTCATGTTTGGATAAAGATGGATGATGACACACTTTAGATTTGCACGTGACCCAGGGATAAAAATTACACACACACACACACACACACACACACACACACACACAGACACACACACACACACGCAGAGAGAACCTTAAATGAACTCTTTGTTGTGAATAATTGATAAAAGATTCCTGCTGATGCTCAAGGAAAAGAAAAAGGTTGCTGATAGTTTTTTAACTGTAAGTGTTAAAATAATAATAATTACACCTCAGCACAGCTGAACGTGTTTCCTGCACTCAAGACTGAAACATATTTATGTTTTGAAATAATGCAAATCTGACGTCTCAGTGTCTACATTACAGTGAGACCAAAAGATCTAATGTTCTGATAATCTCATAACATTTTTTTCTTTATTTATTCATTTATAGTGGACACTCCCACGCGGCGCTTTAGAGCACCATTGATAAGGAAAAATCGTCTAACCACGAGTTGCTTTTGGAACGTCAAGAAAAACTTGTATAGAGTGTAGGTCCGTCCCTCCAGCATACATGTACACATGGTAACCCTGTGTCATTCATTGAAAATTTAATTATCATCAGGCAGCAGTGATACTAAAAATCAGAACAGTTTGTTTGTAATATTATTCTGATTGTCTTCCTCAATTTCTTCAACAAAAAGTCTTCCTCAATTTTACACATTTTTCTCAAGAAAATGTGCGCAAGGCGCTAAATACAATCAACCAGAATAAAATGTGAAGATTTATAATGATTAAAGCATCTCTTATCTCTACTCAGCAGAGTTTATATCTCCAAAAAGGAAAAACGTAAGAGAATGTTTCTGGGAGAGAGTAATATAGAGAACAAGAGGTGTAGAATAGTCAGGTCACGTGATGTGAGGTCATCGTTAATGAAGTGAATAAATAAAGAACTGATGATATTGTTGTGTTATTGAAATGTTCTCTGAAGCGACGGTTTCTAAATGATGTACTTTACATGTCATGACTAAGATTGTGTGTTTGGTTCCCTCACTTTTATTCCCTTCTGTAAACAAGTTATTAAAATGAGTTCATCCTGATATACATAAGAGACGAGGACGGGGTTTAAAAGCTGCCACCAAATACTTGTCATGTAAGAGAAATCATATGGGGGCTCCGCTTTTAGGCAGTGCATAAATCTCGATATTATAATATACTACTCTGGTGAAAAGTTCCACTATACATACAGAGTTTACTGCCTTCTGTCTCCCATGATGCAGTGGAGTGATTTCCAATTTCACAAATCTTAAAAATAACAGAATGTGTACACATCGTGAGCTGAGAATTAATCGGACCTTTCTGCACTTTTTACAAAATGTAAAAAATAAAATATAACAATCCTTTCAAAATTTTTTTGATGAAACAATTACCTTTCCAGGCTCGATCAAAATCCCTTTGAATCAACATCATGACTGTTCTTACCTCATAACACATTCATTTATTCTCTAAGCTGTTTAATCCTAATTAGCTGGCGCCCATCTCAGTCGACTCTGGCCATCGCAGGGCAACACACACACACTCAACAGAAATGCCCCGAGCCTGGGAATCGAACCCGGGACCTTCTTGCTGTGAGGCGGACATGCTTAGCACTGCACCACCGTGCTGCCCACCTCATAAGGCAAAGTTTGGTATTCGTAGGTGTTTCTAGGTTGGAGGTCAAAGGTCAAGGTTAAGGTGACAGGCACAATAAACAGATACACAACACTCCACCATCCCCAGATGTATTGTATTCACACACCAAGTTGGGTATTGATACCTGCTGTTCTTTAGGAGATACACTCCGGACACTCTGGATAATTGTTACAAAGGAATAACGGAAGGGCGAAAGGATGGAACTGGGTAACACTATTTGCTCCGGCCAGCTTTGTTAGCAGTGGCATAAAAACATGGTGGACAGGGACCCCACTTTCCAAAATAAATGTAAAATATATAAAAGTCTTAATTAAATCATTTATGGAATACGTTTACATTTGATTTCTTGTTTTTTTAACAGAACAAAAACCCCAGATGACCCCAAAGACTAACGAACTCATGATAACAAATTCACTCATGTAATAAGTGGAACGCTTGCTTGCTAAGCTAAATGGCACGTTTCTCATTATACAATAGCGGGGTCGCTAACGAGTCTCTACTGGTAGCCAGAGCTAGATTCCCTGATTTCCTGCTACACACACCTATATGACGCAAACTGTGACAACATTAACATACTAGGTAAGTTTTATTGATGTACTAGTCTGTTACACTGAGCAGAAGTTGTTATACCTGCATACTACACTTTATCATAGTGTGAGGAGTAGTGTGCATGACACAGTCAAGTGTAATAACACAGTTATAACATAGTACAGAGTTTCAAACACACCTCAACTTCAGCACCATGGACAGCGTCCTCCTTCTCCTACTGATTATTATTATTCTATTACAGAACATCACCAGGTGTTTTCTTCCACTTATTTACAATAACAATTCATTATTCATTCAAAACAATTTCTTATTTATTTATATTTACTTTTAATATCCTATGAAACAGCTTACTTCCTGTTCCCACTTACATAATAGCAGCTATAAACTCCAGATCCCACAGCAGCTGCTTTTTACTCTCCGTCTTAAGGATAAAAAATAAAAACAGCTTGTAATGTGACTGAGAAAACACAAAGAACTCAGTAAAAAAAACAGTAACAAACGTTAAAGTTAGAGATTGAACTTAACGCTGTGCCTTTTCCTTTAATTCTGCCATCACTCATTTGCTGAACCACTGAATCCTATTAGGGTCATGGGGAGCCTGGAGCCTGTCTCAGCCGACTCTGGATGAAGGCAGGTTGCATCCTGAACAGCTCGCCAGTCCAATGCAGGGCAACACACACACACACCACCATTCACACTCACACACACATCTAGGGCCAATTCAGAACAGCCAATTAGACTAATATGCATGTCTTTGGACTGTGGGAGGAAACTGGAGTACCCAGAGGAAACCCACAAAAACATGGGGAGAACATGGAAACTCCACAGAGAAACGCCCTCACCGAGCCCAAGACTCGAACCCAGGACCTTCTTGCTGTGAGGTGGACTGCTGACCACTACACCACCGTGTCAAATGTTTAATGTTAATTTACAGCTCAATCTCTGACAGTAACAAAGTGCTGAAACTGGAGACTCCTTCCTTGCATGTTAATTTATGTTACAGCTTCTTACAGAAGCCTTCAGGATATAAATAAAGGAGCGTCTGCTGCTGTACGAGCTCCTGTGAAGGAGCTGTTGCTATAGAGACGATGACGTATTAATAACAAAAGAGTGCATTAATATAAACCTGCACTGTGGTCTCATCCAATGTTATAGAACATTAATCACCTTCTGACCAGCCACAGTCCAGAACTCAGCAGCGCCGTGTTACCGCTTTACTAATATCCATTGTTGGTGTTTAGTAAAGCAGCATGTTCAGTCCAGAAGAGCTTCTTCATCTCCTGACTGATGAAGCGAGCTGGAACAGCGCCGAATTTACAGCAGATAGATGGAGCCGGCGATGAAGTGTTCTGTTAATGGTGTAATATCCGAGTATCATCAGTGTCTGTGCACTTCGCTAATGAGCCTCTCACACAGCGCAGGACTGTAACGCTAACAAGGCCGCGGAATTCCCCAACCCTATCAATAAAGGGTTGATTTCTAATACACTTCTGCTGTGTTACGGATTCTCCAACATCGAACCATCAACATTTCGTCAGTTTGTTTGTTCAACACCGAACACCACTCTTGTTCTTTTTAGGAAGCTCTCGAGGGAACAACTCACACGTCTGAACTCTGCACTTAAACTCAATCTGAACACGACACCTGGAGTCAGCAAGATGTCACACTCGAGGGAGGGGTCAACGCCCTCGGAAAAAAACGCACTGAGGTTATAAAGGGACAGAAATGCAGGATTTCTACACATTTCTACTTCATTCTGGTAAAAGTTTCAAGATATTTCTCTTTTTAAAAAAAGAGGAAACTGAAGATTAGAATCCGAACAATACAAGATATCGGAGGGAAAAGAATGAATTGATTCTGTTCACTTAAAGAAAAGAGTTTGGAAGAAACTGAAGAAAAGCTCCCGAGCTGAGCTCCATAGTCGTGGAAAATGGATGGTGGTCCCGTGTCCTGTCTGGTGTCCGTGCATTCCCACCACTGGCTGCCCCATTGAGTTGATGCTGATTAACTTTTATGTATCACTGACTTGCATGATGATGGACAGCAATGAAAAAGTTTAAAAAGATTTTTACCTAATTACAAAACTGAACCCCAGAAATAGAGGCTCCCACACCACCGTTCAGACTCAAAATTAAAATCACACAATAACTCGGGTAGGGAGACAAACTTGCAGGTAAATAAATGTTTGTGGAGCAATTGCTGAAATCAGAACCTCATTAAACAGATAATAAAATTAACAAGACAGATAAAGGAAATTAAATCAGAAAGGCGGTAAAAACAAACAAACAAACAAAAAAACACAGGCTGGGAAATCTATTAAAATGCATCTCTCAGGAGCTTTTTATGCAGGACCTGAATTTATATATGAATTTACTCTCTTCAGAAAAAGGGATTTTTGTGTTTCTTGTTGCTTTTATGCATTTTCTTAAGTGCTTCATTTTAAAAATTCTAATACAGAGTTTTTAATATCAGACAAATATGAAAACAGGATACTCGAAGATTCATCTGTACGCAAAAGTAATAAATTTATAAAGGAAAAATCTCTGATATTAAAATGCTGTGAGGTTTTTATTCCTCTTACACCACAGTGATTGCACGACTCGACTAAACATCAGTGACGAGTTCGTTTCCGATGTCACTGATGGTATAGCAGCGATAAACACTCGTTCCCTCTCCTCCTCTCTTTACTCTCTCTATCCAAGTCAATGAAACAGAGTTTGTTACCCGTGTTACTGAGGAATCATAAAGACGTGTAAACCCCTCTGTCTTGAGGACATCATGAATATAAAGCTACGGTTTTATCTCTGAGTGTTACAGAGTGCTGATGCTGGAGACGCCGTCCTTCCACCTTACAAAAACACATTTCTCTTGAAGGAAACTTCATCAAATTAACGATTACATGTTTTTAACCTGTTTATTCGGCACGTCCGCCGTCTACTCACACCTGTTACTATAAAAACAATTAGAAAAACAAACTAATAGAAATCAACAATGAGATTTATGGGACATTCAGAGCTGCTGGTCTAGAAAATAAATCCAGAGCTTCTGAAGGGAGAATTCAGCACTGTGTTAGAAATAAACATGACGGCTGAGGACCACGGTGCAGAGACAAAGTGGAAAAAAGAAAAAGAAAGGAAGGAAGGAAGGAAGGAAGGAAGGGAGGAAGGAAAGAAGGAAGGAAGAAAGGAAGAAAGTAAGAAAGGAAGGAAGGGAGAAAGAAAGAAAGGGAGGAAGGAAGGAAGGAAGGAAGGAAGGAAGGAAGACTGAATGAATGTTGTGAATTTTTCACGTCATTATGCAACACATGCAGTGGGTAAGTCCGAGTGGGCGAAAGACATTAAACTGGTGTCTTTAGAAATAAAAATAGTCCTCGGGGTGTTGAACACATCGCACACTCGCACGGAAAAAAGGCAAACATTCACTCATGCGTTCAGATTAAATCAACTTCTGATGGGTTTTACAATCCATCTTTTAACCTCTGAAGCCTCAGGAACAAATAAATAATTCAAAACATTTAACGAATATTTATATTTAAAAAAAGGAGTAAAAATATAACACTCAGTAAGACTCAGAGACACGCCCACATCACCATATACAAGTATCACGACACCCCCTTTCATACAGATTCACTGATTATTCACAAACTTATATGCCCAAATATAGCTATCCTTACCAAATATAGCTTACATGGTAATGAAGACACGCCCACTCAGAAGTGCTCAAACTTTTACACAGGAATTGAGTACCATTTATTAATTCCTAATAATAACAATTAGGACACGCCCATTTAGAAAAGCTCTCTGTTCCATATATGGATTCAGTGGTACATTCATATTTACATGTATGTAAGTCAAGACACACCCGACAGGAACTGTTGGCATTGTCGTACATTCCTATATATGGCAGTCAAGAAACGCCCACTCATAGTTGTTTGAATATCCTTATTTAATTTCAGTGACACTCCCATAAAGAACCCATCATTTCCATATATGGACTCAATGACAGCATATGGAATTTTAAGACACATCCATGTGGAGCTTATTTCATTTCTTATTCATAGAAGTTAATATTATTTCCACAGAGAGACTCGATGACTTTCCCATTTTGGCAATTAAGATACACCCACTATGAGCTTATTAACCAGCAACCAACAGCTTTACAACCAACCACACAGAATTAATAAAGAGGTTTATTTCCAAAGAAATGAAAAGTTCTGGTGTTCCCTTAAAAACAAGTTCTTTATGAATTCTGTCCATCTTTTGTAGAAATCACTAGATTTAGTTTCAGGTGCTCTTTAGGTGTAACTCTGTAGGGATCCTTTCCATGATTTTTTTTTTTTTAAACTGTAATAATCATAATAATTTTCACTTATATAGCTTTATTCTTACTTGTATTTTTATCTCAATGCTAAATTTATGTGTAATATTTGTTTCTTAAGTGCAATTCTGAGGGGCTCTGAGTCCAAGAATTTCATTGCTGGTAGTGATGTTTCATTGTTACCTGTATATGACAAATAAACTTAAAACTTGAAACTAATCCCCAAGGAAAATCTTAGTTTATGTGTGTGTGCGTGTGTGTGTGTGTGTGTATGCATGTGCTCATCCATCCAAAGTGAGCACACACACAAACACACACACTCGGAGCAGTGGGCTGCAACCCACCGCAGTGGCCGGAGAACAGCTAGGGGTTAGGTGCCTTGCTCAAGGGCACTTCGGCCATGAAGGTGAAGGAAGGGAAGGGAATGTGCAAAGAAGCGGAAAAAACAGATGGGAAAATACAACTCGGTTTAAAGTAGTGGAGTTTTCTTTAAAGTTCCCCATTCATTAGTGAAAATCTGATGTGTTTTATCCTCTATTATCAGTTTCCTGGTGAAACAATCCCAGCTCACGGGCTCAGTATCTCTTATTCTCCTGCTCTACATCCTGTTCTGGTTCTCAATTCAATTCAATTCAATTCGATTTTATTTGTCACATACAAAATCATACACAGTACAATATTTAGTGAAAGCTTGTTACGACTGTCCTAAAAATTGAAGAATAAAAAACTATCAATATCAAAAAGACAAAGAAGAACAATATAATTATAACTATTTAAGGGACTTTATAGTTAAAGTCAATATAAAATATCAATATAAAAAATGTAAAAATATAAAAAAATGTAAATATAAAATAAAATAATAAGAATGTATAGTGTATGTAACTGTATACTACATATAACTGTATGTAAAGTGACAAGCGTCTGTGTGCAACCATAAGCTGAGGTGGAATGTAATTTATCTGTTCTGTATTTGTTTACAATAACAATAACGTGACGGCGTGACCGGAGGAACGATCTTGTGCAGGTGTGATAACTTGGTGGCGCAACAGCGATTGGTAGAAAGTGTAAAAGTCTGAGATCGAGTGATAAGAAACAGAAGAAGGGAAACGATTTTAAGAGAAATAAAAAGATGAGGATGTTAGTAATATCACGGCGGTGGTGCAGGTCATTAACACTCGCGTACAGGAGGAAACTAATGGTTTCAGAAACACATCGTGGATCCGATTCCAGTTTATTTCCCAGAGACTCCACTGTACTTCATCTTTATTTAATCCACCTGGAACTGAATGGAACCTTTAAGAACTCAGTGACATGTTTACTATATTCCAACACATAGTAATAATAATCACTAGCAGCAGTTGTATGATGATGATTATGATTATTATTATTGATGATGTTTCATTTTCTAACTTAATGTTGTGTGTAGGGCTATTTGTAACTGTTTCAATCGTAACCACTACATCTGTGTGTGCACGTGTTTGTTCTTACCATACAGATAGACAGAAAGAACACAGGAAGAAGAAGGGAGAGTGAAGGATATGGCCACTCTATGATCCTCTTGGCGTACTTCCGGACCACGTTATCCTCGCTAAAGATGAAGAGAGACCGGTTCTGGGTGAAGCAGTTCTGTCGGACCGGGATGGGGTTGTACAGGGCCATGGTGCGCGCGCGCTGCGCTTTGGTCTGCTTGAACACCGGAGAAACTCCACCGGTGGAGGATGAAGGAGGCTCCCGAGTCCGGCTGCGCTCCGATCCGCCATCCAGCGCGCCATGACCCGCAGGTAGCGCGTCCCCGAACCGAGCCATTCTGTCCAGGTCACACACACACACACACACACACACAATAGTAAATGTACAAAATAAAAATGAATAAATGAAGAATAGCCCTTGAGGGGCAGGGTGGGGTTCGGTCCGGTGCGTCGGTGGGTTGAATAATGAAGTGATGAATAAAGTGAGTTCAGTGTTCATGCAGGGGGTTCATCAATTCAGGAACGTCCACGTGACCGAAGAGAAAATAATCCTCCATGCTGCTGACCGCGATCTGCTCGTGATGATGAGTGAATGAGAAACAAGTCAGTGTCGGGGCGGCATCGCGCGCCCGGGGTCCGGCATTCCCGAAAAACCAAAGCGCGCGCGCAGCACGACCGTAATCCAACTCGTGATGCCCTTCATCCTCATCCTCATCTTCATCAATGAACAAACAACACGTTCACACTTCTATCTGCCTCTCATTTCGATGCGTCCCTCCCTCCATCCATCCCTCCATCCGCGCGCGCAGCCCGAAAACTTCCCACTGTAACCCCCCCCCTCTTTCTTATCCTCTCTTTTCCACTCTTTCTTTTCCCTGTAGCCCAGATTTCTTTCTCTGGTTGTGTGTAAACACTCGAAGTCTGCTCTCCTCCCCACACACTCACTCACTCACACACACACACACACACACACACACACGCTCACACACTGCTCTACGCGCTCTGATCTCCTGCTTCCTCTGTGCTCGGTTCTCTCCGTCTCGAGCGCACCGGGTCACACCACACACACACACACACACACACACACGACGGAGTATCCATGGCGACGACGTTCAAAAGGTCACTTTATGGGCGTGGATAAGGCTAATGACACCTCCTCCTCCTCCTCCTCCTCATCATCATCATTAAAAACTTAAGAACTTTCCAGAATCCCGTGTTTTAATAAATGTGTTATCAAGGCATTCAATAAAGATTTTTTTCAGGAGTGTTTTCCTTTAATTAGTTCACGTGCGCGTTTAGATTAATCCAGAGGTGTGTGTGTGTGTGTGTGTGTGTGTGTGTGTGTGTGTGTGTGGAGGTGCAAACAAGTGTCCAAATGGTTGGTGCCTGAGAGTGAACCTGTTACAGCAGCAGTACAAAAATAGGCCTGACACACACACACACACACACAGGGTCATAGTTTAAACGGCTAGAACCAGGAGAGGGAGACTGTGTGGTGTGTGTGTGTGTGTGTGTGTGTGTGTGTACTGTATGTGTGCTCTCTTGTCATCACATATTGATAAGTGGATGAGTGGAATGAGTGGAATGGGTGTGACTGACTGTGACTGCAGGAAAACCTCACCAGCTCTTTCCACAAACCGAATAAACACTGAGTGAGTCAGCGCTCATTCTACATCACAAATATAAATAATACATCACATTTTTAAAAAAATATTTACAATTTATCATTGCTAATAATTCATATCAGTAATATTTCACAGTAAAATTCAATAATAATCACAGTGATTAATAAAACTTTTCTTTTTGAAAAACACATTTTTCAAGGTTACGTCTCCATATTTATTCTTATCTATTCTACACACACACACACACACACACACACACACCACAAGCTCGATCTATTTTACAGCGTAGGCTTGAATTTCCAGATGCTGATTGGCTGGAGAAGAAGCCCCTCCCACCTGTATCATTACTCAACGTTCTATGGCAGAACATTTTCACCATCAGAGAAAAAACCTCCGTTTGGAAATTTCAATATTTCATTCATTTTAGTTCCTGTTTTTCTGATACTTCCTAAACTAAATGATTAAACTAGAAGTTCTCGTGGAGGAGTGGAGGAGTGGAGGGCCGTTAATCCAAGTCTGTATTGTCTGCTTGTACGTGTTGTGTTTATCTCTCCAGGCCCCTTTATTCCTGCATGGAAAGTGGTGGCGACGATTGTAAGAACTCTAAAAACAGCTGCGCATGCGCTACCACCTACATCGGGTCAGGCAGGAAAGCACAGTTAGTGTTGCTGTTCCTCTCACTGCACTCGCTTCACAGTAATTAATATCTTGGCACGGTGGCACAGTGGTTATCACGTTCACCCCACAGCAAGAAGGTCCTGGGTTCGATTCCCGGGCTCGGGGTGTTTCTGTGAGGAGTTTTTGATGTTCTCCCCGTGCCTGCTTGGGTTTCCTCTGGATACTCCGGTTTCCTCCCAAAATATGCACAGTAGGCTAACTGGCTGTTCCAAATTGCCCCTGGGTGTGAGTGTGAATGGTTGTGTGTGTTGGCCCTGCGATGGCCTGGCGAGCTGTCCAGGGTGTACCCCGCTGAGATGGGCACCAGTCACCCCGAGGCCCTAATTAGGAATGAAAAAATGAAAAAAATGAATGAATGAATATTAATATCTGACAGGACTTTACTCTGGGCATTTATTGTAAGAATTAAGATTAGATTTTTTTGTTTTGGATGATTTAATATTATATATCTTTATTATTTTATATTTGCTTGTTAGCAGTTACATTACAGATCATTCACTCATTTGCTGAACCACTTACTTTAATTTAGTTAATTATTAGAGTCACGGGGAGGCTGGAGCCTATATGAACTGATACGGGGCGAAGGCAGGGTACACCCTGAACAGCTCACCAGACCACTGCAGGGCCAACGCACACACACACACACACACACTACAAATCAGTTTAATGATATTATTCAGAATACATTAACTGCCATTTATACATCATCACACGTAAATATATAAATATATAAATATAAATAGAATATTAATGTAAAAATACTTTTTTCACTGCATTTTTGTCCCCTTTATTCTGATAATCTTTACTGTCTGGTAATAAAAGGTAGTTTTACACTATTACTAATTTCTAATGATTATTAGAAATGATCTCTTTATTAATATATTTGCAAGAATAAATAATATATTCATATATAATTATATTAATTATTCAGTTAGAAACATGATAGGTCAAGAGAGAATGCTTTGTTCTTTTTATAATATTGGTTGTGGTTTATGTATTAATTAAATTAAACTTTTATTATAATATTTTAATTCTAAATATTAAAATAAACCTATGAAATACAATAAAGAGTTAGTTATTTATTAAAGTTTAAATAATACATGACTTATTACATTTTCATAACATATTGAGCAAGCTACACTTTGGGACACACCCACAGTCTGTTTAAGTGCATTATATAGTACTTAGTGGGTGTGGTTTGGTTTGGGACACGCCCATATGTTAAGCGTGAACTGATCTATGACTTCAAACCTGATTTTACTGACTGCAGTCCAGAGTCATTAAAAACTGATACAGGCATAAATTAGAGACGCAACCCCCTATACACACACACACACACACACACACACACACACACACACAGAGTCTGTCATCATAACGATGGTCTCCATGGTGACAGCACAGCCCTGAATTTCTCCTTTGTTGCTCATCTTCCTTCCTGGCCTTCACCTCACTCTCTCATTCTCTCTCTCTCTCTCTCTCTCTCTCACACACACACACACACACACACACACACACACACACACACACAGCAAGAGAGCACATCAATCTTGTTTACCTTTGACAAAAACCCAAAGATCTGTTGATTCCACACATTTTTCACATAATTTTTTAAATTAAAAAAACTGCAGCAAGTAAAGTGAAGATCGAAACACCGGTTTTCCCCTAAAGTCTGAAAAAGGTGTCAGGAGTTTCCCTGAAGGAGTAGAAACATGTCTGGGATTAAGCTGTTAATGCATAAATCTTAATAATAAATAAATAGTGTTCTGCGATATAAGTTTAACTTTATACTTGAATGATGTTCCACCACGTGAGTGTGTGTGAGTGTGTGGGAGTTCACAGCCAGAACGTTGGTTAGCACGTCCCCCTCGCGAGGGTGCTTCTGTGTGGAGCTCGCATGCTCTCCCTCTAGTTTCCTCCCACAGTCCAAAGACATGCACAGTAGACTAACTGGCTGTTCTAAATTGCCCCGAGGTGTAAGTTTAAGTGTGAGTGGTTGTGTGTTGGCCCTGCAATGGACTGGCAGTGCCGGGTGTACCCAGCCTATCCCCAGAGTTGGCTGAGATAGGCTCTAGCCTCCCTGCTGCCTTAGTAGGATTAAGTGGTTTGGCAAATGAACAAATTGAAAATATCTGATGGTGGCGCTGGACTTACCACCACTCCTCACTCGAGTCAATATCTCGTACAAAACCTGCACAGAATGGAGTGTAAATGAGACACACCCAGCAGTTCCACCTGAAGTCTGTGATTTAGAGTCTGTGCTTCCTGTAAAGAGTTTCTGATCCCGCAGACAGAACGCACGTGTTTCTGAGTGTAAAGTGCAGGTGAGTGAGAGAGCGGAGCTAAAGACCTTCAGATTGACGTGTGGAAGCTGCCGGAGGACACACACGTCTCTCACTTTCCCAATAAGCAATGATATGAATTATACAAATCCTACAAATAGGGACAGACGACTCTCGTTCCCTCCGTCCTCCACTTCATCATTAATTAAATTACATTTTATTTATATTTCTAATGAACTATTTTAGGAAGTGAAAGTATTGTGTAGGAAATTCTGATCTGCTTCTGCGTATGATTCTGAAGTCAGTTTATAAATATGTACAAATCTGTGACCCATCATTCCTCAACGACGAGGAAAAATACAACACGGTTCAGCCGTACACTGGAACTGCGTCCTACACATCGAACTTTACTTTACACGACAGAGAGATGAAAGGAAAACGCAGAAGGAGGACAGAAAAGAAACGAAGCGGGCAGATGATTTATATGAGTGTTAAATGTGTTATGCAAAAGCAGTAAAAAAACAAACATCTGTAATGGTGAAGAGGGAGGAGCTGAATAAGTGGTGAAAAGTTCAATTTACTCCTTGAGCCCACCCCCCCCCCCCCATTCCCACCCATGAACACAAAGCTCCGCCCCCGAGAGCAGAGTGTTTCAACTTTGAAGAAGGCAGGAACGAAAACACCACATGAACATCCAACAGATTTCAGAATATGACCAAAGAAAGAAAGAAAGGAAGGAAGGAAGGAAGGAAGGAAGGAAGGAAGGAAGGAAAGAAGGAAGAAAGGAAGGTCATGCACAAAAACAAATAATTTAAAAGTTAAAGAAGGAAACCAAAAACAGAAAGCAGGAGGAAATCCCAGATGAGAAGGGAAAAAAAGGAAAATGTAAAAAAGGAATTTATAAAATCAACATATTAAAAAAGAAAGAGACTTTGTGTTTATCACAGCCAATTATCACAACTTGACGCAACTTGAGGCTGACACACACACACACACACACACACACACACACACACACACACACGAATTTGGTTTGGAGTCTTAGTTATGTAATAATTGTGTAAAAATCTAAACAATAAAAATAAAACTCTTCCTCCTTCAGGCATTACATAACAAATCTATGCCGCAGCCATCGGCGTGAGACAACATGTAACACACACACACACACACACAAACAAACAAACACATTCAGCCGTAAACACAGAGTTGTGTAATGTTTCTTCGAAAGAAATCACTGTTTTGGTGTAACTTGTTGCTGAGAAAGCGTTTCCGTGGTGATGAAATCTTGCCAAACTTATTTGATAATTTTGACTCGAGCGTACTTCACATCATCTGAGAAAAAAAACCCCGTCACAATAAGACACATCTCCTGACTCCGTGTCTAAATAAAGCACATCCATGAGAGCGCAGCATCACTAATCCAGCTCTGTCTCCTAGCAACAGGCTGGTCCTCCTGCATCCCTATCGCCATAGTGATAACTCCATCTTACAGCGATCCCCGCAGGAGTCCAGCGTAATTCAGTGCGAGCCTCCAGAAACTATTTAAAAACAAAAAACAATTACAACAAAATTAACAGGAAGTCAGAATTATTTCTGTACAATGTGTTTACAGTAATGCTCATTATTATTCATGAGCATCATTACTGTACTTAAACTCATCCTTATTAAATTCATGAGCATTCATGAATTATTGCTCAGTGGTATGTTTACACTAACACTCATTTGTGTTCATCAGAATGTACAGAGGCTTACAGAACCCCAACCATTTGGCAATTTTCCTATAATGTAAATTAATTAGGTTGCTTTGCATCCTGTGATGTAAATTAATTTTTGCCTTTGAGTTTATATGATGGACCTACACAAAATCTCATCACCCCAAGAACACTGACCCCACCGTGAAGCATGGTGGGGGTAGTATCATGCTCATAGAGACACACCCCTTGAGATTGGCTTTAAATGTTAATTGTCCCCAGGTTGTAATTCAACAAAATAGGAAAAACCCTGAGGGGTGGTAGATACTTTTGCAAGCAGCTGTACAGCATTTTTACTCTAAAGTGTGTTTACATAGATTTTAATGCATTTATTAAAGCAAGTAATTGTATTTATCCTATTGTACAATAAATAAATAAATAAATAAATACTACTAACAACAACAACAATAATAATAATATATTAACAATAATCATGTTTGTGTGTATAATTATTATTTTATTTTTATTTTTTTAAGATAAAACCTGAATATATTTTTTACAGGATACTGTTTTTTACAGAATATTTTTGTGCAGCATGATGAAGATGACGGTAATGATGTAATGTAACTAAAAGAGTTAATTACATAAAAAGAACAAACAAAAACAAGAAAAAATGCAGAAAGTAAGGAAGAAATACAGAGCCCCGCAGGGCTGTGTCTTGAGCCCCCCACTATATTCACTATACACCTCCGACTGTGTGGCCACTTCCAGCTCCACCAACATCATTAAGTTTGAGGATGACACTGTGGTGGTGGGCCTGATCTCTAACAACGACGAGACGGCCTACCTAGAGGAGGTTAAAAACCTGGAATTATG
>JAQMYF010000015.1:824557-835703 GCA_030014195.1 Neosilurus mollespiculum
GCCCAGAGTCGGCTGAGATGGGCGCCAGCCTCCCCGCTACCCTAATTAGGATTAAGCGGTTCAGAAAATGAATGAATGATTTAATTAATCTGCGACTATTGGAAAATGCTGTGGTGTAAGAAGAATAAAACTCTTCAGGACAAAATGGGAAAACACAAATATATACACACACACATACACTCACATACATACCTGTACACCTGCATATACTCTCACACACATGCATATACACACAACACACACACATATTTGCACTCACACACATGAATACCCAGTCACATATAGACTCACATACACACGTGCACATCCCCACACACTGTTTTCGTTTAAACACTTGTACAGCTGTAGTGTTGAAAATAAATAGCTTTTGGAGAACGATTGAGGCTTAATGGACATGGAGTAACTGTGTGTGTGTGTTTACAGAGCTGTCATCTGCACGGAGGAATTTCAGCCAGAGCAAAGCAGCTGTAAGTGCTTCTCGTGTGTGTGCGCGTGCATGCGTGCTTTTTGTGCATGAATGAGGTTATGGTGTTCTTTACAGTGAGTTATGATGTGTGTTTCAGCTGCGTCATATTGAGAATCAGTTGGAGGTGGGAGGTGGATCAGGAGTCGTCATCGCCTCACTGAACACAGAGAGGACTCACAAATATAAACGCAGAGGTAACATACAAACACACACACACACACGCCCCCCTCCCCGAATACACGACCTACATTCAGAATGTGGAAGTAATTACTTTTTCCTGAAGAGCAGTTGTTTATTATTGCTCTACTTACGTTTACACGAGCTCTCTTATTGGCCCACTCTGTCAGGACATTGTTGCCGTGGTAATGGCAAACATGGCTTGCTCTGTATAGGTTAAAAATGTAATCTGTAAAATCTCTAAATAAAAGAATGCGGTTGAATCGTGTGTGTGCGTACAGGTAGACGGAGCTCGGATGGTGATGATGCAGTGGTTAAGCCCCGCCCACAGAGTCGACGCAGCCCAGATAAGAGCTCTCGGAGCCCGCTGAGGACCAGCACACAGGACAACACCCACACCTCACACGGGTACCGCTCACATCCTCAGGTTTCTGTTATGATGCCAGTGTGAGAAAACAGGCACTCAGACCTGTGTGCGTGCGTGTGTGCATTCCAGACCTGTGTCTCCTCCCCCTGATGCGTCCCTGACTCACCTGGCGTACGAGCGAGCCTGTCATCCTCTTCACTCGGCCGACACGGACATCACTCGCTCCGCAGCGATGGACACTACAACCATACGTGTGCTCAACGACCCGTCTGCTCTGCAGAGGTCAGAGGTCACAGTGGGGGTGTCGGAGGTCAGCCCAGGGTCGGTGCGGCTGGAGAAACTGCGTCAGCGTCACACGGACGAGAAGCTGGAAAAGCTGAAGGAGAGGATCAGGAGGCAGAAGGAACACCTGGAGAAGGCATCAGACCAGCGGAAAGGGGTGGCGATAGGGGTGGGGCAGGGAAACCGCACAAACCAGTACATCACCAGAGTGCGCAAAGTGGCAGCTGCTCCACCTGCTCCAAATTATAAAGGTAAAGACATGGGAGAGAATTGCTTTACTGAATCTACTGATGGTAGCCTTGGTAACAGCGAGTTTTCCACAATGTTTACCGTTTGCCTGCCAGACAGGCCGTGCCTGCAAACAATGTATTGCTTGCTAGAGTGATGTAGTGAGCAGTGTCTGCCTTCAGATTTAATCATTACAGTGTTAAAAATGTTTATATATATATTTATATATATATATGTGGGAAAAAATAACAGTACTACAAGTGTTTTTTTTCCCCACATACAATATATTTAGCTCTACTTCGACGTATCGAGCACTGTTCCACGGAAAATCGACTCAAGATCTTATATATATATATTGTGTGTGTGTGTGTACACATATGTGGTGTGTTTACAGGGTTTAACAGCAGTGAGGTGCAGATCCGCTCCTCAGATGGCAAAGTGTGGGGTGAGGACGAGTTTCACTTCAACTCAGAGATTCATAAAGATCTCACAGATCGTCTCACAGGTACACGCGCGTACACACGCGCACACACACACACCACATTGTTAGTTTTTTATTTTATTCATATATTCTGTATATAAACAAATGCATATATACTTGCACAAGTATTAATAACCATCTTACATGAAGAATAATTCTTTTCACATCGTTTTAGAAATTTCAAGCTAATTTCAAACATAACATACGGAATGTCTTTCTGTCAGAACGAATGAAATGCAAACCATCGGAGAAAGAGAAACAGCAGCGCGAGGAGAGGAAGCCGATCAAACCCGTGAGGAAGATTCACAGATCTGCGTCTGTTCCTGAACCCAAACAAGGTTTGATGAAGATTAGACTAGATTAGTACGGGATTAGGATTGGATTGGTCAGGTTAGTGTTAGACTGTGATTATTAGCCCGATGATTAGTGGATAATTAGAATGAGCATCATGCAGCCGTACTGGGATTAGTGCAGAACTGAATTATTTTAGTCGGAAATAACTTGAAATCATTCGCCTTCTTTGATTCTGTAGCGATCAGCACGTCCTCATGGCGAGATGGCCAGAAACTGGTGAAGATGATGCTGGGGCCATTGCCGCGGGAACCATGTGCTCAGTCAGAGGAGAGAGAGAGACAGACAGGTGAGTCCAGGACCGGTCTTGAATTATCATTGTTACCAAAATCCCCTCTTCTTTTAGGATTAGTCTAAATATGTTTTATAGGTACCGTATCCCGGCCCAGTTCTGTTCCTCGGCCAGACTCGGACCACCGTTCGAGACCGAACAGCACAGAAAAACATGCAGTGTCACAGCCCTCTAGAGCAGCAGGGAGTGCTAGAGGCAAAGAACATCCCCCAAATAGATCCTCCAGGCTACCAGGGGGCAACAGGGAGCGAGAAACTGCAGTAACTCCGACATCTAGGCCAGCAGGGGCTGCTGTCGGTCTTTCCTCCAGCCTCGACCTTCTTTCTGCAGACATTCGCGGTATCTTAGATGATCTGCACCTGGAGGATGGCGGCAGGTCACACGACACGGGCCAAGTCAGCAGGAAGAGGATGGGACGAAGCCCATCGAAGCAACGTTCTGAGAGCACAGAGAGGATGCTGCCGCGGAAACGGCACTATGACGCAGAAGCGGTGCGGCGATACATTGCTAAGCAGCAGGAAGAGAGGAAGAAGAAGCAGGTGGAGGAGAGGCGGAGTCTAAGAGAGGAGCAAGAGAGGCGGAGTCAGAGGCTGCAGGAGTTGTACAAGAAACAACGAGACGGTGTCGCCAAGCAACAAGTACCGCCCCCTAATCTAATAAACCCACGTCTGAAAGACACGTACACTAAGATACTCCTGGAACACACACTGCAGCGGGTACACACACACACACACACTGTTTTTTTATTTTATTCAGTGTTAGTCTGTGTGCGTGTTGTAAAGATGTGTATTTTGTGATGTGTTGTAGGCGTGGCCAGGGTATCAGCCATCTGGAGAATCGGATAAAGAAAACAAAAGACTGGAACCAGTCAGTCCTTCCACCAGTGAACTCTCCGAACACACACCGTCTCCACTGTGCAGGTAACACATACATACACATACAGTGTGTTCTGGTTCTGTCGTATTAAATTATCTTTCAAAGTAAAAACACACTTGAGCTGTGTGTGTGTGTGTGTGTGTGTGTGTGTGTGTGTGTGTGTGTGTGTGTGTGTGTGCGCGTAGAGATGATTTGATGGCACCCCCTGCTGGACAGTTCTTCTCCCGTCTTCTCAGTATGGACCCAGAGCACGTAAACTCCACTACACACCTGCAAGACACGTACGCCGCAGACGCACCCCAGGGGAGGACAGTTCACATAGACACACCCACCACGAGCAGACAAAACCGCGTGGAGGCCCTGAAGGCACACGCCACCTCTCTGTCCAACAGAATTGAAAGTGAAGCACGAAAGCTTGTTACTTACACCGACATTCATGATAAAAGTGGCCACGCCCACCGAGTCAAACCGCCAAGTCCGCCTGAAAGAGAGCGTCCTGATTCAAGCTCGAGGATCCATAACAACGTCATTGATTTTCCTGGCGTCGGAAACCTGTACAGCTTCATCACAAGGGAGGGGTGGGCTGAGATTGCTGAATCCCGCCCACTCCCTGCTGGCCCCTCCATCCCGTTCACCACGCAGGAAGAGGAGCAGCACGACTCAAGCGGTGGTTCCATAAGCGAGGGTGTGCTGAGTGACGGCAGTCTGTCCGATCACACCAATCATTGTGAGGCTCGTAGCGAACACCCTGTCTACAATCGTATAACACTTTTTCAGAAGGAGGCGGAGCTTCACACGCCCCATAGACCTGTGGTGACAGAACAGCCACCATGGGAGGAGCTAAGCAAGGGCAGCCCTCATAGCGTCATCAACATATTCGCCAAAAACATCAGCAAATACTGCAATGGTTGAGTGGAGTTCTACATCTTGTATGCATCATTCCGGTGTGCATGTGCCCTTATCTCACGTGTGTGTGTGTGTGTGTGTGTGTGTGTGTTACAGAAGTGGACAGATCTCCTCCTGCCATTCATTCCTCTCCTTCAGCTCACAGTTTGGTGAACGGTGTAGTCTATGAAGACGACTTTGTCTCCAGTCGCAGCAGCAGCCAGTCAGCATCAAAGAGAACCGCTAATGGAATCAGGTGGGTGGAGTTTAGTCAAGTCAAGGTGAACTGTTTGAGAATACATCCACAGAGTACTGCAGTCTGTGTAGGGAATAAGATAAGGGTATGATTTGGGTCACGTCCTTATTCACATCTATGTGGTGTGTGCAGTACTGGGCGGAGCTCTGTTCCAGCGAATGAGAAGAGGGAGAATGACAGATTTCCTCACTCTTCCGGCTCCACCCCTTTATCCTCCCCTTCCTCTACCCAATCAATCAGCAAGAGAGGTGACACAACACACTCTCTCTCTCACACACACACACACACACACACACACACACACACACACACACACACATTTTCGATACCATTTCTGAGTCATGCCATTTCACCTCTTTCCCTCTCACTCAGGGTCACAGAAGAGTTCGGAATGCACCTTGGTGGATGGACAGAGAAGCACATCTTCGTTCTCTGAGCTTCACAGGAAGGGCGACTCTCCTCGAGCGTCTCTCAGGAGCTCTGACTGTAATGGCACACCAGGGGGCGCCTCGGTGCACTCCACCCACAGGTGAGACTGAGCTGGGGTTTTTTTCCATGAGAATGGGCGGGGCTTAAGGTAGTTTCCCTGGTGTGGAGGTGTATTACTGTTAAGTCAGCACTGTATGTTTGATGTGATAATGAAGAACATGCTACATGATTACTTCTGTGATGAGGAATTATATATATATATATTGTGTGTGTGTGTGTGTGAGAACAGTGTGGTATCTGAGATTCCACAGTTTCCCAGAAGCCCTTCTGATTCTCCCAGAATCTCTGCCTCCTCTTCCTCCAGTCCTGCGTCTGCCAGAGACTCCACCCCCAGAGTAGGAACAGCACCTGGGTCCTCCCCAATCACAGAATCTGCCCACAACCTAGTCTCCGACACAAGACCCGCCCGCAGCACAACAGGTATCGACAATTTATACAGCCACACCCAGTTCAGAGTATCCCTAAAGGACACGTATTCATAAAAAATGTAACGTGTGTGTTTCAGAGCTGCATTTCGCTCCGGTCGTGCTACAGCAGCGCCTGAGCGCCGAGCTGAGCTTCCTGGACGCGGTAGAGGAGTCAGTGAGACAGTTGAGTGATGTGGAGAGAGTGCGAGCTGTCTCACTCGCTCAGCAAGAGAGCGTCTCACTCGCACACGTCATCAAGGTGGGGTTTTTCATTTTCAAGTCCATGAGTCTACCACACACACACGTGAGAGAGAAGCCAATCTCTGACCTTTGACCTATACAGGCTCAGCAACAGAAGCAGGAGCGAGAGGTGCAGTTGCTGAAGTTGAAATCCGAACAGGAAGCGCTGGAGACTCAGAGGCACGTTCAGGAGAGCCGAGAGAGAGCAGCACAGGTACACTCACACACACACACACACACAAACACACACACACACACACAAACACACACACACAGACACACGCGCGTAGTTGTTTGGTTACTGTTACACTAATAGTATCAGTTTGGTTCTTTATTATTATTATATATGCTTCTTCTTTTTCTTCTTCTTTTGTCTGATTTTGTTTGTAAATATTAATTATGAGTTACATATATGTATTATAAATAATTTTATACATACA
The DNA here is from genome assembly GCA_030014195.1 of Neosilurus mollespiculum. NCBI lineage: Eukaryota > Metazoa > Chordata > Actinopteri > Siluriformes > Plotosidae > Neosilurus > Neosilurus mollespiculum. Next base: position 830,795 of record JAQMYF010000015.1, read on the forward strand.
ATTTTAATTTTATTTTTTATAGTTATATATTTTGTAATTATTTTAAGTCTTGAGTAATTTGAATTGAAAGATTCTATTTATACTTTTACAATTTTTAATAAATTTTATGTTTCATAATTAATTGGTTATTTGTGATTTATTTTAACATTATTTATTTTTCAATTGTTTCTTTACATTAAAATACTGAAGGTAAACAAACACATGCAGCAGGAGTTAAATCTTTGTGTGTGTGATTCAGGCCCATGCAGAGCTGCGTGTGAACTTATTACAGTCCCATCAGAAGGCTCTGATGGAGCTGCAGGAGAAGAGCAGCAAGATGATCCACCAACAAACAGAGACGGCACAGCACCTCCGAGAGGTCGCTCACTATATCACAGTACAACCCAGAATATCACAATACAACAAAATACTGCTGTGTTAGTGTACAAGTAAATGTGTGTGTGTGTGTGTGTGTAAAATAGATGACCGAGATGACTCGTTCTCAGATGGTCAATGTTCCTTCTGCCCCACCTGTGAGGCAGCCACACCCACAATCAGATAGGTAACCAATCTGAAACTGCTTTCACTTCTGCTTTGTGTGTAAGATATGTCACACTATTGATGTCAGTCTTAATTCTGATGCATTCTTGGTACGTCTTATTGAAAGTGTGTGTGTGTGTGTGTGTGTGTGTGTGTCTGCGTGTGCGCGCATGCATGGTAGGAGTGAGATTTCAGCTGAGAAAACTCCAGCAGCAGACACTCCACAGAGCAGCTTGTCCGAGTCCTCCAGTATGCGCAGTCTTGGGTAACATACACACACACACACACACACACAAGTCTCCCTGTTTCAGCATCAGTGTCAGAAACTCCGCCCACATACAGCCCAGAGAGCAGATGCTTTTTTGTACACTTTGCTTTCCACAAGCTTCAGGATGTTCATAGCTGTAATCTGATTGGCTCTTTTCACATCATTGTTTTAGCTGGGGATACAAACTTTTGAACTTCATGAATATTGTTGATTTGCTGTACAAAATAAAGTTTTGTTCTGTTGAAAGTACTTCAGGACTGCAAGTCATATTAGAAGTAGGAACTGATATGGGCGGAGCTTACTCCTCTGGTGTCTCAGATTGGTCACAAAATAGCTGTTTTTAAATGCTACCGGTCTGTCTGTTGTCAGTGTGAGACAGGGTGATGGAGGCGGCGTGGAGAGGACCAGCTCGGTGGAAGAGGAAGTGAACTTCGCCGCTGACGACTCTCTCCAAGCCGACAGAGGTGAGAGGTCAAAGGTCATGCCTCATGGCAAAATGAAGAGAAACACTAGTGTGATATTTAGATATTAGGGTTGGTATTAAGCACTGGGATCACTTTTTATACTTCCCGTCATCTCTCCTTCTCCTGTCCAATAAGTAGACAGCGTCTCAATCAATGACTCTTCGAAGTTTGACGAGTCTGTGACTGAGGATGAGCTGGAGAAGTCGTTCCGCTCTGTGCTTCCATCTGAGTCTCACTGGAGAGGATCCGTGGAGAGGAAACGTCATGAGGAATCGCACACTGAAAAATCATCTAACAAGGTAACACACACACAATCAAACACGCTCATAGAATGTTAGAATATACACCATAACACACACATCACCGTCCTTGATTTTCTTTTGATGTTTGTGTCCCATGTCCGGCAGGATGGCGGAGTTCCGGTGTTCTCTGCGGATCAGGACAGTTTCTCCGAGTTCACCATGGCGATGGTGAAGCAGTGCATGCAGGAAGAGGAAGTTCGCTCTCAGCATCAGAGCTCGCTCCTGCGACTCCGACATCGAGCACTCAAGGAGAAAACCCGAGCTGAACTCGACTGGCTCGAGCTCCAAAAGAGGCAGGGAGCTCCGCCCACATTCACCAGAGACCCCAACACATACATCCGCACCTCCACTTAGATGGATAATATAATCCTTGTGATGAGATGTGGTAGTTGGCTAAATTAGCTAATGATGTACTGTATAAATAACCAAGCCCCACCCACACCAAAAACTTCTGGCCTTGTGATTTTTGGCAGATGTTAAAGGATGAAATACATTCTTCGTCGGTAGCTCATGTGATCCAGGACACAACACTTCCATCATTCCTCAGCAGGGTGTTATATTTGTGATCTCATGTGAAGATTGTGATGTTCATTCCTCCCTATGTGTGTTTCTCTTTCCTCAGGCGTCTGCGTGATAAGGGAGAGGATGATAAAATGCCTCCAATTCGCAAAAAACAGCGAGGGCTGCTGCTCAGACTACAGCAGGAGCAGGTAAACAGCGCAACATCCTGGTACAACAGCTGTTACACCTAATTACATTCACTAGTACTCCAGTAACATTATTACTGTTAGACTTGCCTGTACTCCAGTATGACTGTTATACTCTCAGTACACTCACTGTTATACTGGTAACACGGTTACATTCACTACTGCAGCAGTAACGCTGTTGTACACTATTACACACCTACATTTACTGTTGCAATTAATAGCACTTGAACTGTTACACACACTGTTTCTCCCACTGTTACACCAGTAATACTGTTACACCTGTTACACTACCTGCACTCTTCCACAGGTACAGCAGTAACACTGTTAACACCCGCTATTACACGCTATATAAGTTACATGTATCAGGTTACAGCAGTAGCGCTATTAAACCTGCTGCTGCACCCACACTTAGTTACACTGTTATGGGAAGCTGAAGGCTTTATTTGTGTGTGTGTGTGTGTGTGTGTGTGTGTGTGTGTGTGTGTGTGTGTGTGTGTGTAGGCAGAGATCAGGAGGCTGCAGGAGGTAAACCGGGCAGCTCGAAGGGAGAGGAAACTGTTGCTGAAGCAACAGGAGGAGATCGAGAGAATCCAACACACAACACTGAAACTGAGGGAGAAACTCCGGCACGCTGAAGATACAAACCAGGTCTCACATCACACACTTTACATTTCACTACACACCTTACAGTTCACACACACATTCTAGAGACTGTTCTACTGCTTTAGCCACGTAAGTGAACAGCACTAGATTACTGTTGGATGAAGGATCTAGGGTCCATTAAAAATTTGAGCATGCGTCGTGTGTGCCCCAAATCACATCCTGTTCCCTACCTATTGTATTAATCAGCTTGTTCATTCGTAGTCCTTTGAGGAATGACTGCAGTTATAAAGTCCCACGATGCACTGCTGAATTAGTCTCTTTTCCCAGTGGATGTGTAGAAGAATTGATTTGACCTTTTACCCCTTCTGTGCTTAGAGGTCACCTGTGTCAGGAAAGAGTGAGGATTTGGCTCCTCCCACTGACCTGGATGTGGAGTTTCGTACCCCCTCCCCTTTGTCTGTGTCAGGAAGTGAAACCAGCAGCATCATGAAGAAACTGAAGAAGATGAGCTACCACACAGATGAGAGGTCACTCTCACTCTCTCTCTCTCACACACACACACACACACACACAGAGCATTCATTCTCCTGTGAAAATGAATGAGAAAATTACTTGACTCTGAATCGATTGAATTGCAGGAAGTGTATCTTTTCATTTTCTGTGTGTTTGAGGAATAAATGAAGAATGTTTGCAAGAACATTTTCACTACTGAACAGTGTACACACCTCAGCTGTTTTTACGTTTTTGTTTGTATGTTTATCACATGTTACATGTAGTGTGAACAGCAAACGAATCAAAAAGAATAAATTTGGTATTGATTCAGAGTCGTGGATGCTCTCTCTATGCTCTGTTCCACTTGCACACATTAACCCTTGTTTTATTTCTAGTCCGAGCAGAAAATTCTCTCATTACAGGAAGTTATGTTGCTCTTTTTCTCTTTTCCATTCATCTTTTCCTCCTTCCTCTCTTTTTATTTGTGTTCTTTTGCCTTTGTGTGTATTGTGTTGTGTGTTTTTAGTGGCCACTCCCCTGTGCAGTGTCTCATATCCATGTTTAGTGCCCTGCACTGGGCGTCTCTGCGTGTGTGTCTACCTAAACTTCATCCTCACTTCCTCGTTATCTACACTCAGTTGGTCAGGTACAGTACAGCACTCTGCCATGGAGCATGCTGTGTGTACAGGGCAAAAACAACAACAGTGATAACAGTAATAACAATAATGGGCAGGGTGTTTTCTGCATGTACGCATGTGTGTGTGGTTTTGTGTGGTGAGTTGAATAAATAGAGGAGTACCATATTTAGAAATTGGTGTAAAGTCTATAAATATGGAATTCATGAGGATGCAATGCAGGTACGCTTTGTGCTGATGAGGATTCTACAGGGTTTGATGTGTGTTTGTGTGTTTTTTTTTTTTTTGCTTTGCTTCAGATTAACATTCATCGCGCTGTCTCTTGTTGTGTCTCTCAGATTTCTAACTCAGCGTGAGCTGCGATTGGTGCATTGGCGTCAGCATGTGGAGGCGGAGCTGAGGCGTACCGATGGGGCAGAGCCTCAGAGGAAAGGGCGGGAACTTCGAGACCGACCCACAGACGAGCTGAAGAGAGACAGACAGATCGACAGGAGGACTGGACGAGGTGAGAAATACAGAGAGAGAGAGATGGTGAGGTGGATGGACGGATGCAGAGACTGATGTAGAGAGACACAGACAGATACAGCCAGACATAACGCAGTATACTGAGTCCTGCCTTGTGCACTACCTAAATTATATTTATTTATTTAATTTTTTACATGTCCAGAAGTGCGTAGTGAGGGTGACTCGTCTTCAGCACTGTCCGTCTCCAGCATACACACTGTGCAGGAGTGTGAGAACACACACAGCCATGAGGTGAGACACAAAAACACAGTGCACTGTTTATAGTCTGTAATGAAACCTGCACAGAGGGGTAAAGTCTCAGGCAGAGAGAGATGGGGGGATAAAGTCTCAGAGAGCGAGAGAGAGAGAGATGGGGGGATAAAGTCTCAGAGAGAGAGAGAGAGAGAGTGAGAGA
>JAQMYF010000015.1:879184-895321 GCA_030014195.1 Neosilurus mollespiculum
TAACAACAACAACAACAACAACAACAACAATAATAATAATAATAATAATAATAATAATAATAATAATAATAACAACAGCAACAATAACTACAACAACAACAATAATAATAATACCAATTTCCAATGGAACAGGAATTTGGGTGTGAGTGTGTGTGTGTGTGTGTGTGTGTGTGTGTGTTCAGCTGATTTAAGTTCACCAGCGAATTATTCATAAAAAATGAAAATATAAACCCGAATTAATTAGATTAGCATTTAAATTACACCATTATAATTGAACTGGGTAAATGTGTGGTGACGTGTTTAACAAACGCGTTTAGAACGATTTGCTGCTCTGTTCTTCATCGCGCGGTGTGTGTGTGTGTGTGTGTGTGTGTGTGTGTGTGTGTGTGTGTTGGGGGGGGCTCATTGTCTATGAACTTGACCATCAGCGTAATGAAATAATCTCAGTCATCTAAATGAAAATGTGGGGCGCGTGTGGGGGTGAGCAGAGGGGGTAGGGGTTAGGGGTTAGGGGACAGGGTTTAGGGTTTAGTGTGGAGGGGTTAGTGATATGTAATGAAATATGGCGTCGCAGTGAGTTTCTCACCTCCGTCTCATCTGCGCGTCTGTCGGATAAATACACAAATCATCAGCCTGAACGGAAAACTCACGTTTCTTTATCCAACAGATACATTTATAGATATATTTATAGATATATTTATAGATATATTTATAGATATGTTTATAGATATATTTATTCAGAAATTTCTATATTTAAACGTTATAAGGTGTACAGGACACTTATCTTCTTCTTCTTCTTCTTCTTCTTCAACAACAACAACAACAACAACAACAACAACAACAACAACAACAATAAGAGTATGAATTATTATTTTCATTGAATTTACAGCTTTTTCAGGTTATGGAATGTAAAGGTTATAAATAAAACCCGACTATTTAAACCATTTACACCAACAAACACACAAGCAATACATTTAGTTTAGGCTACTGGTGTTTACACAAAGCATGTATACAGGTTATTAAAGCTTTTCAAATTTTTGATTAAAGAAAATTAACTCCCCTAAAAAACCTGAAGTTTTGATTTGTCTTCCTTGCCTCTGGGATGTCACTTTATACTGTGTATGTTTAGTGTGTTTTCATTTTCACCTGTACACCTGTAGCACACGTGACCTTAAAATGAAATATTTAATCCAAAATATTTTGGACCTTTTAGAGTTACTACATCCACATGGTGCCACAAGGGAGACAGGTTCGGTTAATGCATGATTTTGTTCCTTTTGTTTACCGTCACAGTGCGATATTAAACCTAATAACTATATGATGTGTGTGTTTAGGGCGGCACGGTGTTGGTTTGCACGTCCGCCTCACAGCCAGAAGGTCCTGGGTTCGAGTACCGGGCTTGAAGTGTCTGTGTGGAATTTGCAGGTTCTCTCCGTGCGTGGATTTCCTGCGGGTTCACCGGGTTCTTACCACAGTACAAGGACATACACATTAGGCTTTTCCAAATTGCCCCTATGTGTGAGTGTGAATGGCTGTGTGTGTATGTTGGCCCTGCGACGCTTTGGCGAGCTGTTCACTGTCGGCTGAGATAGGCTCCAGCCTGGCCGAAACCCTAACAGGAATAAGCGGTTCGGCCAATAAGTGAGTGAGTGAGCCTTGTGTGTGTGTGTGTGTGTGTGTGTGTGTGTGTGTGTGTGAGAGAGAGAGAGAGAGAGAGAGAGAGAGAGAGATTGTATGATGTGCCTCTCTATTTTCTGCTACAGCTTGCGGACTGTGATGTTTGATGTTTGATGTAAGACGCCTTTTATAAGTGATCATGTGAGTAATGTTTAAAAAAAACGTAATAAAAATGTATAAAGGTGCTTTTAAATGTGTCATGCGTTGAAACTGTACAACCATGAATTGGTGTGTATCATAGAGTGATCATGTATAAATAATAATAATAATAATAAAAATCACATGTAAAGTCACATTTGTGTTTACAAAAAATAAGTGGAAATTTCAAGTGTTTTTATGTGAATTGTGTGAGTATTCACAAGTGCAGTTCTGGTTTAAGAGAGAGAGAGAGAGAGAGAGAGAATAATGATGATGATGACGAAGATGAAGATGTACTATATCTATATACTACGAGTACAATAGTACGTGATGATGATGATGATGATGACAAAGATGCTTTTTATCCCAGTTCCTTGTTCCTCTTGTTCTCCTTGAAGGAAATGGCAAGTGAAGTTTTAGTTCATCTCACCTGAACTCGGAGCTCCACTGGGATTTTCTCCTGCATGGATAAAATGAGCTCTGACACACACACACACACACACACACACACACACGCACGCACAGGCTTACATGTTGACTTTATCCATCTTTTCAGTGGATGGTACTGTTTTAAGTTTGTGTAAATAGAGTTTGATCAGTTTGGTTAGTTGCTGTAGTTCAATAAATGTCGGCAAAAAAGGTAAAGAAAAATAACCAAATAAAGTCCATGAACCCAATTCAGTGCATGTTCTCATGTTTTTAATTCTTTAGAGAAAATGTATTAAATGGAGGCTGTTTGGTGATAAACCTGATATTCAGTGTCTGTGAATTGCTAATAATCATATTCAAATAAAAATTAATTGAATGAATTATTGACAGAGATGCACTCATTTACGCAGACACAAAACATTTGGAAAAAAACTGATTTTTGTTCAGTTCACAAAGCTAAAATAATTGTTGTTAAATAACATTTAGGTGTCTGTATAAATAATAACAGTAAATAATTTACTCTGTATGATTATAGGACATTAATAAGTGAATACTGAAGGCAAATGATGCTGATCTAATCCTAATCACGAACATCAGGGAAAACTCAATACAGAAATGGTAAGATGTGATAAAATAACAGGTTTAGACACTTTTAGGAATAATAAACAGAAAATGATGAGAAGCTTTAAAACAAAGCTGATGGTGTGAATGCTCAGGGTCTCAGGTGCCATGACTTCCGGTCTAAATGTGATTATAAATAATATAAATATAAATGTTTTATATGGTTCTTGTAAGCAGTGATAAATATAAGAAAGGTTCACTCATAAAGTCATTGTATTATTATTACTGTGAAGAAATAACAGGTGACATCCAGCACTGTGCTAACGTGCTAACACTTCTTTATTTTTCTGATGTGTGTGTTAGCTGATGAATCTCAGGCGCAGCGACCGCCTGTATTTATAGCGCCCGAGGATGCCCCAGGCACCACACGTCACTTCCGGTGCGTTCTGGTTGGTCACTACGGCGCCCCTGCAACGTGAATGAATCAAACAGTGCGTGTGTCTGTGCGCTCGCGCGCGTGCGTGTGCGTGTGCGTGTGCGAGCGCACTTAGAGAGAAATAAAGACAGAGAGAGGAGGAGATAAAGAGACGCGTCCTTATCTTTCACTCTTTCATTTTTTTCTTTTTTAAAGTTTTTTCTTATCTGGAGAGATCTGAGCACGGACACGCGCCTGAATATGTGTGCGTGTAGGAGACAGTGTGTGAGTGTATGTGAGTGTGTGTGAGTGTGTGTGTGTGTGTGTGTGTGTGTGTGTGTGTGTGGGAGGGATTGGGTGTATGAGTGTGTGTGTTTTTATCAGAACGGATGAAAATGATGCAAAGCGCCGCCGTGTTGCCCAGCGCGAGCACCGTGAAGCCCGACATGCTCGTCCCACTGCAGCGTAAGCTCTTCATCCTCTTCACACACTGTTCTGAATTTTTCATGATGATGATGATGATGATGATAATGATGATGACGATGCAGCAATATTGATTCTTTTTTAATCTGCAATAATCTCGAGTAGATCGGAAGGGATCATCAGGTCCGACTTTACCATCACCTTCTCTTCAGAGGTCTATTTCATTAGTTTACATTTCTATTTAAAAATAATCACACTTTAATTATTATACTGATGTATACTATTTATTATTTCATAAACATATGCGAAGAAAATGCACATTGAAATGAGCTCCTTGGTTGAAAGCATTTCGGACTGAATGATGATGATGTTTTCTTCCTGTCAAATCAACATTCGCAAACATTTTCTTTCCTCATGAACAGAGCAATACGAACAGGTCTAATTTTATTTCAAAATAGGGTTAGATTTGGATGATAGAACCATTTGATCATTCAGGACACTTAAAGGTGTGTGCAGATGTGTGTATGCGTATGGCCTGCGTTTATTCACATATTCATAATTCTTTCCTGTTTAAAAATGTCCAGAAGCTACACATCCCTAATAGGTTGGTTAATTTTATATCACAGATCCTACACTACATTGGCTGTGTTTTTAAAATTCCTTCACACACCCGTATTGTTCATCATTACACCACGACAAACTAATATATCCGAATATTTACTAAAACAGGGTGTATTTATTTATTTCTCATCCTGATGTTGGGTTTTATTCCTCCTCCGAATCCGATCTCATTGCACTGATTTTAATCCTGTTATACAGGTACGGAGAGATTAGAGCTGCGTTTAGTGACGTGTCTGGAACTCCGTAAATCCTTAATAAATTCAACTCAATTCAATTAAAGAAATTGCCTCTTTATCTTCACATCTGCTCGCCTGGTCAGTTCATCTGCTCTCCATAATCAGATAGAAGTCAGGGAGATAAATGTGGGTGAAAATCTACACAGCTGAACACATTTACACATTTCAGGATACTCACAGTTTTCTTTTTGTTTCTATTAGGGGTTTTTTTGTGTAAAATTTATAATATATAAATATACAACATTAAATAAAACGCGGCTGATGGAATATTGAGTGGATTATTCATCCATATGTTACATGCAGTAATGTTGGAAAAATACACCTAGGGTTCAAATTATCCTTAAAAAAATAAATGCAATTTTATACATTTTATTACATTAATCACATTTATTTTAGTTAATTTTGCTCTTGTATGTTTTTTGTTTGTTTGTTTGTTTGTTTGCTTTGCAGGGACAATCTTCTGGCCGTTTAGACCAGATGTCATCAAGTTTTAAACATTTTAAATCGATTTCTAAATGAAATTATATTACTTGGTTCAAAGAGTTAAAATATGCTGCTTTAAATGAAGAGTGATATGGTGTAATATGTCGCTCTCACTAAACTCAGAACTACATTCAGGTTTCAACGATCAGTGACTCTTCATAACCTCTATTTTATTCTCACTGCACTACAGGTCTCCTAAATGTGGGCTAATTAATGTCTGCTGCCTCGCGCATGACCCCTGTGTGTGTGTGTGTGTGTGTGTGTGTGTCCTGGGAAATGACGTCAAACTTCATGGTACAAAATATTTAAGCACTTGATGCCGGAGGGAAAAACTGAATTGGATCCTGATAGATATTTGCTTTCAGTGCAATTTTCAGCGTTAATCGTTTTATATAACTTTATTTGTTTCACGCGCATTCTCGGAATGATGAACTCCTCTAGAAGGTGAGAATGGATGATATATGACTGCAGGAGTACTGAGGTGATTATCGACCCAAAGATCCGATCAGACTAAACTGATGCTGGTTACAGTGATGTCGATCTCGGATACACCGTCCGTTCGCCTGCTTTATTTGAACATATTTCTATATATATATAGAAAACAATCCCTTCATAATGATTAATATAAATACTAGGTTGATATAAAGACAAGGTCCGAAAAAATGTACTTACTGTACTTCTAGATTGTCCTTGCTGGTACTATTTTTGCACAAAGTTTTAATCAAACCTTTAATGAGCTTTTAAATGAAGCTTCAAAACTAATAATCAGCGACCTTAAGGTCTAATTTTAATATCTAGGTTTCAATATTTTAATGAAAAGAAGCAAACCTCCTAATGGAAAAGCATTCCCCAGTTTCACTACCGCAAATAAGGGACAGGGGGGTCTGTTTCTGCCCCCCAGATCCCTACAGTCCACACTAATGTACCGTCTGCTGATTTAATCACAAAACGTTATGACATATTTTTATATATACAACCTACAGATAAAGGGAACGAATTAAATACTGCCTGTTTTACCCTACAGGTACAATGATGTGTATTATGTGATAGTGTTGGTGCCTTTATTTCTGGGGTTTTATGATGTTGTGTGTTTTTACTGCCTGGTGTGACGATAACAACCAATTAGCGTGTTTATACAAAAATATGGAAATTAAGGGGAAAATTATACAAAGTATAGTGGGCGTGGCGTAATGATTAAAGTTATAATAATATATTAGGATAAATAATAGAGAAAAAGTGATCACTTTATTTAGTTTATAAAGCGCGATATCATGATTTTATTTAAAAAACATTACGAGGGATTAAAACAATTAAAAATAACAACATGGCGGATTGATTAGGTTTTATTTGTGGTAAAGGTTTTCAGTTCAGAAGTGATGAAGTAATGATGATGATGATGATGATGATAATGATGAAATGCTGCAGTGAATAAGAGCAGATCAAAACATTAATGAATAAATAAATTATCAATCATCCAAATTGCTTCAAAATAAGTATTTATTCATTTTATTTCAATTTTAATGTAACTAGCTTATAACCATACTTCTTACAGAATTATACCTTAAACACAGCCCTTATAGTGGAACAGGTCGAATAAATAGTTAATAAACAAATAAAAATAAATAAACTAAAGAAATAAAAACCACATACTGAATTTATGAACAAAAATACAAATATCTAAAAAAAAGTACACTTGAAGAATTTATTCTAATCTAAATGTTTTAAAATATAAATGTGTTAGAGAAAAATGTATTTATTTTCTCTGCAGATTTCACTGAAGTTTGTTGTTCTAGTCTATAATTAAATCTCAGTGATAGGATATTATACCAACATTAAAAAAGATAAGATTCAACCTAATGAACACTTGCGAGGTAATTTGTTAGAACTGATGATAAACGCGTTATATATAAACACAGACAGACACACACACACACACACACACACACACACACACCTTTTCCCTTTAGTGTTGTACATAGCTGAGCCAAATGCTATTTTTATGAGAGAGATTTAATTCATGTTATTATTAGGATAATTATATTCCCTGTATTTTTTATCCCTTCAGCTATTTGATAATTAATTCTTAGTATTTTTAAGGAACGTTATCAGCCATTTAATTTAAAATGAGACTCTTCGCTTTTGCAATTGATTTAGATTTTGACTGATTACCTGCATTATTATTACTGTGATTAGTGATATCAGAATCGTGTGTGTGTGTGTGTGTTTGTGTGTGTGTGTGTGTGTGTGTGTGTGTTTGGGGTGCGATGAGAGGTGGGGCAGGAGGTGTAATGCAATTTTCCCAATTTTCCATTAACATTTTCAAAATACTCTATCGTTCATGGTATATAAACATGATTGGGCTGCATGTTAGTGTAACACACACACACACACACACACACACACACACACACACACACACACATATTTTTGTAAGTGTAGAAGTATAGGTTAATTGTTGTCCCAACCCTATATGAGATATTGATCAGTGTCGGTATTGGTGTTACTCCTCTCTGCCCTGCTCTTATTATACATTAAATCATTCCTTTATGAGTGTCCGTGTGCGCATGCGCGTCCCTCCGCTCTTTATTGTGTATATTATTGATTATTTTCTGTATGAATGGCGGCCTTTCATCACCTGATCTCCGTTTTACCTGGCTCTTCCAGCTCCTTTACACACACACACACACACACACACACACACAGACCTTGTTTATGGGCATATTTATAGCATTTCCGATTATATATAATGCGAATTTAAATAACATACAAGAAATATCATTAATGAAAATATTTGATAATTAAGATATTTTAAATCCCAAATTTATCACCTCTTATCATTATTTCTAATATGTAATCACATTTACCATGCCTACTTATTTAACAGTATTTCACATTACTATTGTAACATTTTGAAATCATGAATTTATTAATCATATATCAAAAGTGTTAATATTTTATCATTAATGGCTCTCATTGTTACTGTGTGTGTGTGTGTGTGTGTGTGTGTGTGTGTGTGTGTGTATACAGAGGTCCCAGAGTGTGCAGGATGTAACCAGCGTATCCTGGACAAGTTTGTATGTAAGGTTCAGGATCTGCACTGGCACTCCACCTGTCTCAGGTGTGCAGAGTGTGATGAGCTGTTGAGTGACAGGTGTTACTGCCGAGGAGGACACGTCTACTGCAGAGAACACTTCTACACGTCAGTACATACAAATCATTTTACCATTTTTGTTTCCATGTGTGAGGGATTGAGTGGCAGAAGCATTATGATGGATGTGCAGTGTCACTTTGTCTAAAATTCTAGTTTGGGTCCTGGAACAAAAGAGAGGTGTGAATAACAATATCATGGGCAATGACAGGGACCATGAAAGAAATTACCTTAAGGTCCAGATCAAGGATTATCACAAGGTCCATAGAGAGTGTATCAAAAAGGGGAAGGATCAGTTATTAACAATGAGAATAGGGAAGGCAAAAAATCTTCAGCCTCAGGAAACCAAGCCTGCTTGTCGGTATTGACAGATCTTCACCATCCTCTGAGAACATCAGTGTAGCATGACCTTCAGAAACTTGCTGTGGGTATTGTAGGGTCTAAGAGAACCCTCATCTAGCATGCTCATGAGAGACACTGTTCCCAGTTACGCATAACTCTGTGCATGTTCTGTTGCACAGAACATTATCTAAACTTTGTGACAATGTTAAACTGATAATATTTATTGAGAACATGTATATGACTTTTATGCATAACACTGTTTTGACGTTGCCAAAATGTTGCACACATCCAGGACATCAGTACATTATTAAGATATTTATTGAAAACAGTACCTGTAACTTTTAACAACATTTTTCAGAATCGTTGAAGCAACATTGTTAAAACATAAATTGTTAGCTGGTTTGTAGAAAGGACCTCAGAAGATATCAGTGGTGCTTAATCCTCAGAAGACCTTATAGTGCAGCAGACAATTGCAAATATAGCAAGAATCGTTCAAATAGTGATACGAGCATGAAATTTGGTACATGTACTCTTCAAATCTCACTCTTTTCAAAAATACCTCTGGCCTATGCAAAAGTCCAAGATGGTAACCCCAAAATTGGGTTTTTCCTTTATAACTCAAAATGCATTGATTTTAAGCCCCACAAATGTATCACAGTTGAATTGTGGTACCAAACGCATGTCTATATCTCATATGGTTCTTGAGATACACCACCCTGGTACTTCTACAGACTCAGGAAAGCAATAAATTTGTACCATTTATTGTTGTTAAGTGAATTTTGTGATATGAAAATGTTATTTTCATAACCTATTTTATAGGCCTCGGCTGTATTTTCCAAACTGAGTATTTACCCTCCTACTGTGGAGGATTGTGACCTAGAGATTCTGGAAAAGTTTGTCATCCTAATGTGTGACAGATCCAGAACTGCTGCTACTGTGGATGAGGCCAGGCTTGACATGTTCACCAGAAATTAGAGGACTTATGAGTCAATCCCACCAACCAGAACAGCTCTGCGCCAACACACCATGCGTGCTGCCTACCAGGCTGGGGGTGTGTGTGCCCAGGCGACCCAGTGTCAGCCAGAGGCAGAGGACCCTGCAGACTGGGAATGGCAAAAGGTTGGTGAGGAATGGTAGGTCTTCTGGACAGTCAACTCTCCAATAGCCAAGAGTTACCAACAGTTCACCAAATGAGGCTGTAAATCTGGCTGTCATGGCAGGTGCAAGTGCTACAGCCTGGGTCTCACTTGTACAGCACTGTGCAGTTGCAAATGTGAAGTGTAACTCTACACTCTTGTGGTCTTATTTTTGGAGGGATTGAACTGTTCTAAAACTATTTCATGTGTCATCAATGCGTAGGATCTTCTTTCATATTGAATATTTAGAGTATGAGACTGGATCACACTTGCAAGGCATTTGTTTTGGTGTAAATTACCATATGTTTTCTTGCAGACTTCTCTAACGCCATCTTTAATACAGAAGTCGGGTAGCCTTTTCGGTTAATTTCCAACTCAAGGCTGATAAACTTTTTTTGTCATCACACGTAGACCTTCAGAGGTTCTACAGACATGCTTTTGGTATCAAAATGTCCGCAGTAGCCATATTTATATTAGACTTTAATACATTTATATATTAAAAAAGAATCTATATTTTCAAAGTTATGGCTCATAAACCCATTTTTTGCTCTCCCAGTCTGTAAAGGTCCCTATATGCTGTATCTCAAGAATGACAGACATGCACTTGGTACCAAAATATCCATAATACCCAACTTTATATTCAACTTTCAAATATTTATGGGGTTTGAAAGCAATACATTTCAAATTATAAAGGAAAAAACAAATTTTTGCCTTTTTTCGGGCAGACATGTTGAATTTTGGGGCCGCCATCTTGGATTGTTGCGTGGCCAGCTGTATTTTTTAAAAGAGTGGGATTTATTCAAGAGTACATGTACCAAATTGCATGATTGTATCACTATTTCAATAATTCTTTCACTTTTTTGCTCCACTATTAGTGCAACAGGGTTCCCAGAGAACTTCAGTGTAGCCGCGTCCTTAGAAGACATTGTTTCTTGGTCCTCAGAAGACATCAGTGTTGTAGGGTTCTTAGATGACATCTGTGTAGCAGGTTTCTCAAAGTAACAGTCATTGTAACAGGGTCCCCAGAAGACATCAGTGTAGCTTGGTCCTTAGAAGACATCACTCTGCAGTATCCACAAAGGATATCAATGATACAGGGTCCTCAGGAGGCCTTGTTGTAGGAATATTCTTCAAAGACCAGTGTAGCGAGTTCTCAGAGGACATTAATGTAAGAGGGTCCAGAGAAGGCATCAGTATGGCGGGCTTCTCACAGGAGCAGGGTCTTCAGTGTATATATCAGTGTAGTAGGGACCTCACAGGACATAAGCGTAAGAGGTTACTCAGATGATATCAGTGTAGCAGGGTCCTAAGACCATATTGGTGTTGGATGGCCTCAGCGGTCATCAGTGTAGAAGTGTCCTTGCAGGCAGTTATTGGTACTGACTGTTCAGTTGCAGTCAGACAAACATGGTCTTTATGGGCAGATAACAGACCAAGATTCTCAGAGGCTGTCAACAAAACAAGGCCCTCAGAAGCAGATGAGTGAGCATGGTCATCAGAGGACATCAGTGAACATAGCAGCGCTCTCTCAGAGGATCCGGATGTAGCAGAATCCTCAGAAGACATTGTTGAAGCACCGTCCTAAGGGGCAGTTGACAGTGAAAGTTCTTCAGAAGGAGACAACATTGTCAAAGGCAGTGAAAGGCAGGGAGAGCAGCGTTGTTTCATTCATTCATTTATTAATTTACTCACTTGCTGAACAGTTTAGTCCTACCAGGTCTGCACAGAGGCTGGAGCCTATCTCAGCCGGCAGTGGGTGAAGGCGAGGTACATCTGGAACAGCTCACCAGACCATAGCGGGGCCCACACACATAGCCATTCACACTCACATTCGCACACATGGGCAATTTGAAGCAGCCATTGAGCCAATGTGCATGTCGTTGAACTGTGGGAGGAAACTGGAGTACCCAGAGGAAACCCACACAAGCACGGAGAGAACAAGCAAACTCCACACAAAAATGCCATTGCTGAGCTCGGGACTCAAACCCAAGACCTTCTTGCTGTGAGGCGAATGTGGTACCCCACCGTGCTGCCCCAGGGTACTTTCATAAAGGCAGGGGCAGATGATAGACCTGCAGCATTATTGGAACTTTCCGGATATGTAGGGTCAGGTTTGCATGTTCCAGTACAAATTGCATTGATGCTATACTTAACATCACTCAGCTGTGTTCACGTTAATCAGCGTTTCCTCAGCTCCTTTAATCCCAGCATGGTCACGTACCACCACAGCATCAGCTTCATAACACTGCAGTGAAGTTCACTTGAAGCAGCTGCTGCTTTTTACTCTTTTCACTGCGGAGTGTGTGGCCTTTGCCATGAGTCGGACACAGTCATCATCACTTCTCCTTGTTTTCCTTTTCTTCTCTCTCTTTTTTTCTACTCTTATTTCAGCCTTCTTAGCCTCCTTTCCTTTCACTCTTGTTCTTCTCTCCACGGCATTAAGGAATAAATTAAGTTTGTCTTTTATCCGTTTACAGAATCATGTTTGAGACTTAAATGTCTCCGTGAGACTCTGAGTGGAACATAACGTCGTTAACTCACCCAGAGGGTAAAAGGGGGATTTAATGTTAAATTTGACCCTCCCTTCCCCATTCCCCTTTATGTGAGGTGTGTATCATAGCAGGCTAGGGCATGGGGAATCTGTGTTAGCATTTCACTATGAAATTACACACTTCACTCCCTAAAGGGTACTTAGTGATGCTGATTAGATGAATAGGTGCTAATTTAACAACAAGCAGTAAATTTAGCCTAGTGTATAAAACAATATTCTGACTGTGTCCCAATTTCATGCTAATTGCTTTCCCAGGTGTGCTAACAGGTCTCGGGTGTGTTTGTGTGTTTCTCCGCAGGCGTTTTGGGACGAAATGTGCATCATGTCAGCAGGGCATCCCTCCTTCTCAAGTGGTACGCAAAGCGCAGGACTTCGTTTATCACCTGCATTGTTTTTCATGTGTGATGTGCAGCAGACAGCTGGCCACTGGAGACGAGTTTTACCTGATGGAGGATGGACGACTCGTCTGCAAGGTCGACTACGAGACCGCAAAACAGAACGGTGAGGACAGAACAAGTTGCATATAATAAATATTTAATGATGACAATGAATTGAATATTACACTTTGGGAACTACTACGTAGCCACGTGAGCGATGTTAGCCACGGATATGTTAACTGTGATGTCAGGAAGGCGGAGCTTCCTATCCACGTCAGCAACGTTGTTGTTTTATTTACAGGAAAAGTGAAATTACAGCATGTGTATCTCAGTGTTCAGGGTGTCCAGACATCCGTTCTGGCTGTGTGTGTGTGTGTGTGTGTGTGTGTGTGTGTGTGTGTGTGTGTGTGTGTGTGTGTGTGCGGCGTGTGTGTGTGTGTGTGTGTGTGTGTGTGTGTGTGTGTGTGTGTGTTTATGGAGATTTCCGCAGAGCGCTGACTGATTATGTTAAGTGAAGCAATGGGGTTTTATGGCAGCGCCTCAATAACCTCCAGCAGCCTGCCAGTGTGAAGAGATTTACATCTCCCTGAGCTCTCAGAGGGAACACACACACACACACACACACACACACACAAACACACACACACAGACTTGACACCACACATTTCATTTATTTAAATCAGGGGAATCAAATGGAAGTTGAGGCTTCATTTAAAGCAACACTGAAGTTCAAACACGAACAGAATCAAAGCACAAGAGAAATTTTTCACATACACAGCGAATAAAAAATGCATCCCTAATTCGTTTCTTCTGCTGATGTTGGGATTGCAGAATATTAATAGATAAGATCAGCATTAATAAAATGAAATAATTATAAAAAATAATTTACTGATTCCTATTCTAAATTGAATTTTCATTTTGATTCAGATTGTTTTTAGGTTTTTTTTCTTTCTTTTTTTTTTTTGGGGTGGGGGGGCCTTTGATAACACAGTTAGCTGCACTGGGGGAACAGCAGTGACATCCTGGTGATAGTGGGGCTTGAACCCCTGACGTTTGGATCAGTAAGCCTCCACCTTAACCACTGATTCAGGTTCTGATAATGATTCTCTCTTCAAATTCCGTTCAGATTTTAATTCTGATTCCTGATCCGATTAAGACGCTCTGATTTTGAATATTGTGTTTAAGAAAGTTTTGCCCTTGTGGAGGTACAATTATTTATGTTAAACCTAATTTTTAAAATGTACTTTTTAAAAGCAACACAGGTTCTGTTCACACTGTTCCAAGCCTGGGCAAAGGGGAGGTTTGGAGAAAGATCTGACAATCTATCCTGTAAAAGAAAACATGGTTCTATAATAAAGAACTAAAATCATTTTAGAACATTGGGTTGATTTACTGATTCTGGTACTGATGGATCTCGTTCATAGTAATTTGAAGCCCTATTAGTTTAGTACACCCAGAAAGGTCAACAAAGTGTGTGTGTGTGTGTGTGTGTGTGTGTGTGTGTGTGTGTGTGTGTGTGTGTGTGTGTGTGTTATAGATGACTCCGAGTCAGGAGCGAAGCGTCCTCGCACCACCATCACGGCCAAACAGCTGGAGACGCTGAAGAGTGCGTATAAAAACTCTCCTAAACCTGCACGGCACGTCCGAGAGCAGCTCTCCTCCGAAACAGGACTCGACATGCGCGTAGTACAGGTCCCATCCTTCTTTCCTTCTTTACATCCTTCCTACCTTCTTTCTTTCCTTCTATCTTTTTGTCCTCCTTTCCTTCCTTTCATAATTTGCCTTCCTTCATTCCATTCTGCTTTTATTCTTTCTTTTCTTCCTTCCATTTTTCCTTTCATGCTTCTTTCCTTCCTTCCTTTCTTTCTTCCACCCATCCATCCATCCCACCTTCCTTTAATCTTTCTTTTTTTCATTTCTTTCTTTCATTCTTCCTTCCATTCTTCTATCCTTACTTCCTTGTTTTCTTCATTCCCTCCTCCATTCCTTTATTTCCTCCTTCCTATCATTTTCTCTGTCATTTTTCTATGTTGTTTATTTTTTTCACAATATATTTTAATTTTGAATCATTATCTCCTTGATTAAATATCCATTAATTTCTTTTCTTTTTCTTGTCTCTCCTTTCATTGTTTACTTGCTTCCTTTAATCCTTGTTTGGCTTTTTTCTTTTTATCTTCTTTCTTATTCTTAATTTTAATTCTTAATTATTTCAGCATTATTTATTTCATAAATGAGATTTATTTTTAATATATTTGTTTTTTAATTTTTCACACACACCTGCTCTGTGTTCTAATATTCCACATGACATTTCTCTCTCTCTCTCTCTCTCTCTCTCTCTCTCTCTCTCTCTCTCTCTCTCTTTCTCCCCCTCTCTCTCAGGTGTGGTTCCAGAACAGACGAGCGAAGGAGAAGCGCTTGAAGAAGGACGCTGGACGTCATCGCTGGGGTCAGTTTTATAAAAGTGTGAAGCGCAGCAGAGGAGCAGCGAAGGTGGAGAAGGAGAGCTCAGCTGAGGACGGAGGGATTAGTGACAGTGAGCTCAGTTTCAGAGGTACAGCAGCTTTGATCCTTCACTTTTACACGTTTATCATCGTGTGAAGTGAGTTTTTAGACAGGGTTCTATAAGAAATCTATTTTCTCCCACACAGCAGCAAAACATCTGCATTGGTATGACTGCACAACCCTGACACGTCTTACTGCTTAATTATGTTAAATAAGACATTGAGATAACGAGGAAAGGATTTTGTAAATACTGCCTCTGCCAAAAAAATAGGTTATACGTTTTGTCCTCTGTGGAAGAAACGTCCATCTATCGTTTATCCACAATTAACAATTTAATTACAGGGAGACGTGCTGCATCTGCAGAATTACAAGAACCCACAGCAGACTTTTCCAGATTTAATATCATCAGTCTCGAGTTCATTATTTAGTTTCATTAGCAGTTGTTCTCTCTCCATCCTCTCTTTTTCTTTGCTCAACGTTAATAAGAAAAGAAAAAAATTACAGCTTGTCCTGTTACAGATAAACCATAAAGAAAGATGTTGGAAAGGTGACTGTTACAGAACACTGACACTGGAGACTCCTTCCATAGCGTCTATAGCAACCGCATATGTGCAGAGGTGATGGGTGTACAGAGCGTGCTGCATATAAACAGGAGTTGTTTTCAGCCAGATGTTTACTTATTCAATTCAATTCAATTCAGTTTTATTTGTATGGCACTTTTTACAATTGACATTGTCACAAAGCAGCTTTACATAGTAAAATGAAATTAGGAAGGAATCTAAAAATTTTTCTGCAACCCCCTACACATCCCTAATGAACAAGCCCGCGGCGACAGTGGCAAGGAAAAACTCCCTCAGTTAACACAAGAAAGAAACCTTGAGTGGAACCAGGCTCAGGAGGGAAACCCTTCCTCATTTGGGTGAAACCATAAAATACGAACCATATAAGGAGAATTTCATTACAGTCCAACATGTAGTCCGGTTGGTTTTACCACAACTGTAAGTCCTAGATAACTGCAGTAAGAGAGTCTATATCACCAGCAGCGAAAAGTCATCTTTACAGTCACTGAGTGCAGATCAAGGCCCATATGGATCTCCA